>RQTK01000126.1:270308-285545 GCA_003991915.1 Elysia chlorotica | reverse complement strand
GAGAGAGAGAGAGAGAGAGAAAGAGAGAGAGAGAGAGAGAGAAGAAGAAGAAGAATGGGGGTGGGAGAGAGGAGGGGTAGAGTAATTCTGTGTGGGCGATGGTGGTGCGAGAAGCCTTTACATTATTCTGAGAGCCACGGCCATCGTTGTCTCTAATGCCTCCAGGCCTAGAATTACTCCCGGGAGATTCCGGTTATGTTAACGCAACTCGCTGTTAATGATGATTTATATGGACACTCAGTGTTCTGCTTTCATCGTCATGTTTCTAAATAACAGTGCGAAGTGTGCTGAACAAGGAGGCGCTAGATCATACTTTATGGAACCCTACTGCTCGCGCTCTCTCACCGGGTGTTTACCTGGACGACTCAGTTCCGACTCCAAGCACGTAAACTGATTCCAGATCAAATCTAGAGATCTAGATGTAGGTCCTGGTTCGAAAACTAACTTTATCTTCAACAGCTATTTCTTGGTGTTTTTCTGTCTGCCACTAGATCTAATCAATAAAGCGGATTCTTTGGAAGTGAAATAAGACAGTGGAAACTATTGTTATAATTTTAACTTCTGCTGTGGTTTGTCGTTAGTGCATTTTAAATACATACATAATCGAGGAGCCTTATTTACGAGTGCCGTTTCATTTAAGTGACTCCATATTTACTGTTCTTGAATCTGTGTTTCTTCAAGCTCTCGTCCTTAGCTTTACTTTGATGGAGTTTGAAAAATGATGCTTAATGATTTGCCACTAATGAGCTTGTTTACTGTTCAAGTTGATTCCTTTTACTGAATTTTTGTGCAAGAACGCCATAGATGAAGTTAATTAGGAGTTAAAATCGAATCAGCAAAGTTCCATCGATTGCACCGCCCATGCACCCACTTAGTAACATGTAGTAGCCAAGTGCCGTCTTTTCCTTTTATTATATTAGTATTAAAACATCCGTAACAATGACTATCCGCTCGTACAAACTTACCATGGGTACTTATCTTTAATCACCAAGCTGCCATTGAAAGTGAAATGGCGTATGCAATGAATGTTTTGATTGAAATAACATCCTTAGAATCAATATCTTCATATTTCAGGTCGTTTAGACTTATTGTATTAATAGACATACATGAGATTTTGTATTGTGCGCATTTATAAATTTAGAAAAAAAAACAACATACGTTCTGAAACACTGACAGTAATATTGGAGGTTTGTGGCTGTTCATCAGGAAATCCCGTCCCTCCCCCATTCTCCCCAGCCTATTTCCTCGGCTCACTCAGAGTGAAGTAGCCGTGCGCGTGCCGGGCGTGGGAAATTGATTAACGCCAAATCCTGCCAAATCAAGGGCCATTTCGCAGCCAACAGCCAGGGCTTCATCTGCCAAGGTCACGGCCTCTTGCGATTTTATAAAGTGGTAAAACAATACTCTTTTAACTGTCGTTTTTTTAATACATAGAAAGGAACGTGATTTTCTTGTCTGGAGTTTATATAGTGAATCTGCCTTTCGTGTGGTTACCTAAGTGACAGACTGACAGTGAGTTTCGTGAATCGATCGGTCTCTGTGGCGAGAGGTGCGCCCAGTGCTAAACGTGTCGCTTTCAATGGAACTTACTTTCTTGCGGCGCATTCATTGTCCTATTAATCTCTGCAAATACAGCGATAGGATGATTGCACTTTCTAAATGCATTTTACTGAAAGGTTGGCGATGAAAGATCGTTAAACTTAGAGAACTGAATAAATATCGGTATGATGCTTATTGTAATTTTAGAGAAATCTTGCATTTGTCTATTGATTTGGGAACATGTCTGTAAGCAAATGTACAAATGTAATCTGTTGCTTTTTACATAATTATAATTGGTTAAACATGTACAGCATATCTTTTCTCATTGTGGTTGCTAAAAATGAAAGAACTAAGATTAATTTGTGATGCGAAAAAAACATCGTGTTCAGGTAGGTGTTCAAGTCCGCAATTTGTAAAGAAAAAAGGTAATCCTCTTTCTCATCCTCTTCCTCCTCCTCCTCCTTCTCTTCCTCCTCCTCCTCCTACACCTTTCTTCTTCTTCTTCTTCTTCTTCTTCTTCTTCTTCTTCTTCTTCTTCTTCTTCTTCTTCTTCTTCTTCTTCTTCTTCTTCTTCTTCTTCTTCTTCTTCTTCTTCTTCTTCTTCTTCTTCTTCTTCTTCTTCTTCTTCTCTTTTGTAATCGAAGATCTCTGCCTTAAGGCTCCGAAGGGCGGCTTCCTTTCAACATTACATTTTCATGCTATCAACATTGTTTTATCGGCTAGATTTTTTTTTAATAGTTACAAACGGCCTATGCATAGTCTTTTTTTATTATATTGATTTTCCGTAAATTTACGGACTCTCAGTAAAGAACAAAAACTGCAGGTCAGGGTTCAGTAAAGGTTTATTTACGGCTTATGTTACACGATTGAATAATTATGATAGATCCCGCCTTACACCAAGAGGTCCAGTTAAAAAAAATAATGACCGAGTTGTCTCACTGTTTTTGTAAAGCGTCATCTTTTGCGTAAATACAATGCCAAATCAGCCAGCTATTGAGAAAGACGTCATCATTTCATGGTTAATTCACCGCGGTTATATTGGTAGAATAGATCGACTCCTGTTGTGCCACCTATCGAACGTAGTGCTTTATCTCTCAATTTGGTTACCACTAGAACCGTGCCGTGCAGTCGCGGTTTTCTTCTTTGTCCCCAGGCGTAATTTCTTTTTTTGTTTTTGTTAACATTTAACACACGTCTGAGACTATAAAGCTGTCTAGTGTTGGCTGTTGTTTGTGCTGCTGTTCTCTTCTGTCTGCCATTCACCTCCTCTAGACATATGTTTTCTCAGTTGAATTATCAATGAATATAACGTGATTTTTAGTGTGAGATGTCTATCAGTGAATCTTATTTGCTCCTGATAACTAATTAGAGCTATTTACTTAAATTCTTGTCTGATTTAATAGTCACGGATGTTTCTTTAAGACACACTGCCTCTCTCGATCTCTCTCCCGCTCTCTCTCTATCGCTCTCTCGCTCGCTGTCATACTCTCCTCAGCCCCATTCAAATATTATAGAATTATATAACTGTCAATTTCCATCACTTGCCACAGGCATCATTACTCCTTGGCATAGGCTTCATCATTCTACCCATCCAAATTTGTAAAACTACCCCAAGCCTGATGGAGACTATAAGACAGGAAGCCCAACAGATCCACCTCTCCTCACCGTGTCATACAATGCACGTATCTCCCAAGCCCCCCCTCACACACACACGCACTCTTCCTCTCTCTCTCTCCCACCACGTCTCTTTGTGTGTCTCCCCCTCCCTCTCACAAAGACAGCTTACCGCTATCGGCAGTCTGGAAGGGCCTATCTTCCGTCTTCATTGCGTATCGATTGATCAGGGAGCCCTAGCTGCCTAGGGACTAGAGAGGAGATCACACTGCTCAAGAAACCGCGGCTCTTAGAGGACCGGGCCCCCTTCTCATTTGTAAGATTTGCAGGATTAGGACTGTCACAACTGGCTTGGCCGCGGTTTGCTCGCCTGGCTGTTAAGCGTTGCACGGGACAGGCACATCATGTCACAGAGCGTCACTAATCAGAGACATGTTTTTTGAAATACGACTTATTCTCACATAGCGCCATAGTTTAGAAACGTACAGAATACTGTTTTTTCCATAGCATCACAAATGATAGATATTCCAAATACTTATTCTTCGAACGCGTCACTAACCAATGAAGACACTTACCCTCAATAGCGTCACGAAATATAATTCCTCCTATTGGGTCACTAATCTGAGACGTTCGAAACACTTATTCTTCCACAGCGTCACTGATCAGAAATACCAAGCTTACAGGAGATTAACTTTAAAAAAATATGGGGGAGGGGGGTGCAGAAGATCCACTCTTGGTTTACAGTTTTCTCTAATGGCGAATTAAAAATACATATATATTCGTGGAAGGAAGTAACAAGATTTCATGGCGACATTTACCATTTATAGACATTTTAAGCTTGGGAAATAATTGTATTGTTTAATCCCTCCGTTTTTCTGCGTCGATTCTTTCCGAGTTTTTCTTTTTATTCTCATATGACAGAGATCTAATAGATCTAATAAAAAAAGTGATGTAGTTGTTATTTATTTGAGGAGAAACTTAAAGATGGCAAGTACAGTAGCGTCAGTTGGGTTGGGAAACGCATGGGGCTGACCAGTGCCCAGTGGCATCGAAACTTTTCGCCGTAGTCAACCCGTCAAATATAAGGCTCAATTATCTTAGCATAAGACAGACTTTCAAGCAAAACAAGTAGTGCAATTTACACTTTGTCGGCAGATGTAAAAACCCCATTCATATTATGATTCATGTGCCGTTCTATTATGAAAATAATATTAACACATCCCTGACTACTTAAACCGAACATACTGAACCATTCGAGAAATATTTCTCAATCGGTGGGTTTTCGCATGTAATTATGACCACGCGTAGTTAAGCCCATTCATTCCGTATAGTTTGATGGATTCAATGATTTAGCCTTATTCTGCTATTGGTTAGATTTTCATAGTGGGCAATCTTGTGGTCAGGCGCTCTCCTGAGCTGACCGCCTTGTCTCAGTGTGGCAACACATAAAAGTGTCAGAAGTAAGTCTTGGGGCCCATCCACAACATGGCCTATAAAGAGCTGGCGTTGGAGCTGATTTTTGCGGCTGTCCTGAGTGGCGAAGATATGTGAGCCGTGTGTGTCATGGGGAAAGATTGGGCTGCAACACCTCTCGGCTCTCGGCGGTCGCCTATCACTTATCATTACCGAAAAGGTAATTCAATCGATCAGCGCTAATGGTGTAGAAAGTCCTTTACTAGTGTAACCACTGCCTGACACAGGCCCGCTGGTTGCTCTTTGTTCTGAGCCTCGCGTCTCGCGTTACAGGCTACCCATATACGTGCTGGTCTCTCGGCACAGCAGGGGGCGGGGGGGGATAATGATAGAGAGAGGAGGGAGACAGAGAGAGAGAGAGAGAGAGAGAGAGAGAGAGATTGTGCAGTAGGAGGTCTAAAAGCTCTAAAAAAACAAATAAATAATATTATTGTAATTACATCGCTGACATGCATGCCTTGTTGTTCTTAAAAATAAAACACGAACCTGTTTTCTTGAAAAGTACTTGTTGAAGCTGAGCCCCGTCTAGTTGCGAACTGTCCCAACATCCAGCGAGTGCGAGTGATTCAGACCTGGCGCCCTCAGTACGATGAGTGTGCCTGGTTGGCAGGCTGAGTGCTGTTGCGTGTTCTGGGTGACACTAATGTCCTCCTAATGGCGATGGATGGGTGAGCCGCTCTCTGCCCACACCCACTCTCAGCTACGCAAATAAAATTAATAATAGTCGCTTAATATAATTATAGTACATATTGATATACGTAGGTTAAAACGCAAAATTGTTATTGTTATTGTTTTTGTTTTGTTTTTGTACTGCTATCACACTTTTATCTTACCTCCACAAAACATCCGTGGCATCCGTCTGGTTTAGAATGAAATGTCATTGAGTCCAACAGCAACAACAACAACAACAAAAAATCCAACAGCGAAACTCATAAGTGAGAGAATAGAACTTAAATATCTTCTGAAAAAATTACAATTTAATACCAAAACGTTCGCTTTGCTCGATTCGTGATACTGTAATCAAAGTGGGTATCTTTTTTGCTGTTGTTGTGTGTGCTAAATTCGTAAACAGATCTAGATGGTGTATTACTGATCAAAGAAACCAAATTTAAAGCAAACTGGGTTTGGGTTTTATATTGATGTATTTTTTAAAGATTTTAGAGTAGTCCTTGTCCTACACCCCCCCCCCCACACACACACACACAAAACCACAACACACACAACAACACAAACAACAACCAACAACCAGTATTGGTGCTTTCTTCTCTGATTTAAACTTTTCGAAGGGGCATGCTATACGGGGACGTTTTTGTTTACAGATCAGCGCCTTTTTATTGCTATACAGAGTTTACCTCATTAAAAAATTCACTTTGCCTAGGCAACCATAATCGAAACTTTATCAAGTTTACACAAAATAATAAATTTACTCCTCTAACATTCTATAGTCATTGTGAGTGTGTGTGGGGGGGTGTCTCAAACACGCAGTCTAGTATAGAGAGCTATCCTATTAGGCGTGGGGGCCACTTGAGGAGGCGAGTGGCGAGAATAGTTTATTGATATCTATGGATCCCCTCTGGAAGCCCGCTGGCCTTAATGACCCTGACATGAGCAGACCTCACGACCCTCGCCTCGCAAGGCCACTGGCTCGCTCCTGGCTCGCTCCAGGCTCGCTCCTGGACCCAGGGGATCGCGTCATTTGCTTGACCTTTCCTGTTGCAGGGTCAGAAAGCTAGTTCGCTGAGTTTCCCCGACTATTCATGGCGTTGAAATTACTTAGTTATAATCATTATTATTATTCTCTGGTCGAAATTATCAGTCACAGTCACTACGTGTGCTTTGATCCCATTTGGTGTTTATTTCTCTTCTAATTCTTTCTGTCTTCGCGTACTTCAAGATTTTTTCATTTCAACGTGCCCACTCTTCTGATATTCTCCCCTGTCTTTTCAATCACGTATCATCAAGTTCTCACCATCATCAATAGTATAATATATGATTTAATCTCTTTCTCTCTTTCTCCCCCCCCCCCCTTTTCCCGTCTTCAAGATTCATTCATTTCAACGTGCCCACTCTTCTGATATTCTCAACGATTCTTTTCCATTGCCCCGCACTCACAACATATCTAGACGTAGATCTATATCCATACAAACTTCTCGCAACTGTACCAGTGCAGATTATGCTCACACATCTCTCCCTAATAGGACGTTCAAACTGTAACTGTTGCCAGATGTTTGTGTATTAAGCATGCCTTTCGTTTCGTCCCACATACAAGCACTGTTTTTTTGTTTGTTTGTTTTTTTTGTTGTTGTTATGTTTTAATGCATGTTCTTTTTGTATGAATATGTTTGTGATATGGCCATTTCCATACTCATTTAAAATTTAAAATACCTTTTCAAGGAAATGTAATTTAATAATGCAGAGGGGTCAATAAATTAATGGTATCGTACATAGTACATTTAGTAACTAAGTACCAAATACAGACATGCACACATCTCCCGCCCTGCTATTCTCTCCATCCCTATGACTTTCTCACTCTATCTTTCTCTCCATTCCTCTTACTCTCTCCCCCCTCCGTCTCTCTTACCTCTTTCCACTATGCGCAGCTATATACCTGTGTTAGACATATTTCTTCAAACGTAAGAGCGATGCAGTCATAATACCGGAATCTCTGAATGTCAGGCATGGTTACTAAGCTCGTATGAAGAGGTGAACGCCAAACAAACAATAAAGCACACCTTTACAAAAGGCCATCTTTTTTTCCCCTTCCTGTCATTGGTAATATTGTGAAATGGACTGGTATTAGTGCTACCTGTTACAGTGTTACCGCTCTCTCATAGGGTGATCCCCAGGCTGTAAACAAGTAGCGAAATCAAACAGACTGGCGGCTCTGTGGGGTATCTGCTGAGTGATGAATTCCAATCTCAGGCTTCAGAAGAACTTAAACTAGGTTAACGTTTCACACGCTGGGCTCATTAGTCTCTACTAAGAAGGTATAAATCGTTTTGCCTTTTTCATATAGGACTGTACTTCTATCTTCTCCCGATGGCGGACTGTACTTCTATCTTCTTCCGATGGCGGGACTCCGACTTGTACAGTTTGAAAATATAGGATACACAATGCACAATTATATATATATGTTATATATAGAAGAGTTTCCTCGTCCGATATCACTTTACGGGGGATGTTTCGGTGTGAGCGCGCTGTGGCAGAGATGATAGCACTTGTCTCATAGCATGTAATGAAATATTCCATGTTAATATCATAAAATAACTCGAATTCCAAACCCATCATTTAAAATATGTAAACTTAAAGAAATTATTCCTGCATTGTTAGAGCTATATGACATAGGAATATAACTATAAATAATTATCGCCAGACCTCCCCGTCTTTATTTGAATTCAGTATCAGATAGGTTTCTATAACCTTGGGCCTTTTTGCATTATCGAAATTTTAACATGCAGCTGCTGCATTACTGTCACTGACACTCATCCAGTACCATGATATCCGATCATAGGGCGGAGCGGACACGCCTCTATGGGCTATCATTGCCTCTCTTCTTATTTCCCAAAGATTTTTTTTTTACCCATGGGTGTTAACAAGAACTATAAAAAGATTTGTGTATGTACTTTGTAAATGACTGACTAGCTTTTCTATATAAAACGCACTTTCTAAAGTTGGGCCTACAAGGGTATCATTATTTGCGGTTGTGTCAGATTTTGCCTGAAACTGGAAGCGTAGCGCAAACATTTTATGAAGTGAATCTAACCATCTCTCCTTGTGTTTTTTACTCACATCTGTGTGGTTAAAGTATTGAGAGGAATGTTGACCTGCTTAGTGTCGCCTAACTAGCTGTTTAACATGTATGACCTGTACATGGTGGAATTTGGCATTGCGTGATGTTTTGTATCGTCTTTTTATTATTTTTTTTTTAATGGCACGCTTCGGTCGGCGTAGATTGCCTACAATTCTAATTGACATGCATAGTGTGAAGTGTTGCATAGCTAGCTAAAAGCCCAGACCGTTGCATTATAATTAAATGCCAATTGTATAATAGAGCGAGGATGCTAAACGTGCAGAATGCGAAAGTTACAAGATTACACCAGATCATGTTTCACTGGCGAACATGTGAAAAACCCTACCGCAGTAGAAAATTGAGCTGTATAATTTTAATTACGGCAAATAATAGGATAAAATTGTGTGCTGACAGCATACTGTCGTCCTCGTTTTGAATTTGATGAAAAAAATTCAGCATGACAAAGGTAATACTATCCATTTATTTGTTATTTGATTTATAAAACACAGTATCTTTAAATCTACGCCACCAAGGACTGCGTCTCAACCTCGGAGCCTTTCGTACCACCCCGATAGAAAGCCTTTACGTACTGCAAGCGAACCAAACCTTGCTTTTCACCCTGTTTTCCACCAAAGTTATGTAGAGAAATTCTAATCTTCACCGAACGCGATTCCCTCTTTTGGAATTCGTGTTCAACAGCCTCTTCTTGAAATCGATTTAGATACCAATTCTACTGAAGAAGACAACTTTCCGAAAATACCAGGAAGCATTCTTGACCTGACAGCTCTATAGAAGGACAAACCCATCCTCGAACAAATCATAGAAAACCATTCAGACCATTATCTACTTAAATGTACATTCTGCGGGGTGAGCGCAGGCGTCAATATTTACTGCGGAGGCAGTTGTCCTGTGCATGGCACTCGTCACTGTCTCCACCTTGAGAAAAGAAACATTTTTAATCCTCTCTGACTCGCTTTCTATGTTGAAAGAGGTCGGAGAGGCAAACTTGAGAGAAAAAAAAACACTTAACATATTGAAAAAAAATCCACGAACGACAGTAAAATGGTAAGAAAATTATTCTCTCTGATGGATTCCCATCCATGTTGGAATTGAAGGAATGAAATGGCGGATCAGCTCGCCAAGATATAATTCGAACTGGAACCTACTCAGGTGCAGATACCTGCATCACATGCAAAGCTAATTGTACACAAGTTTATAAGAGGTACTCGATCGAGTCCGACTTATACATTCTCATCATACTCACGCCTTCCTACTGAGAGATGAAGAGCCTCCACAGTGCAACTATCAATTATCGCACGTCACACTCTGGTTGTCTGTCCGCTTTTTTTTTATCGGGAAAGTAATCTGTATCTGGCTTCCAAGCTATTAGAGAGCATATTATTCTAGTCCTCAGCGCCTACTGAGGTATCTGAGGACATTGGTGTGTATAATAAAATGTAACATTACTGTAATAATACTACACAGGGATTTTAAACTGCCGTATCTATCCTTTACTTTTAACCAACCTTTTTATGCACAATTTTTATGCTTTTACCACTCGGAGAAATTAAGGAGTTACCGTTGCTACTAGTATAATGTATTAGCTGCCTTAGGACATCATGGGCACAATATAGCTGTTACCTTGCTGACGTGCCATTAAAAACAAACTCACTCTCATCAATGATCATAATTATCTCTTGTTTTCATGATCATGTCTTTATGACAATAAAGAGAGCTATAGCTCATATTTATAGCGGTAACGATTTACGATACCGATTGTAACATGCTTACTTTGTTGAAGCAGCGATACATAAAATTATTTTAGTGAATAGGTTCAAGCACTGGATGCGATATTGTTCTCGACTGTATTACATAGGTCCATAAAACACTTCTCTTGGGCTGAGCTCAATTGGTGTATTTTGCATAAATGCCTCTGTGGTAACAACCTCAATTCATCGAATACATTTGTTTCATGCATATAATTGAACATTCAAGTACAGTTTTTTTTTCTTTTCAATTTTTGTTAGTTGTAAACTCGCTTTGAGGCAACAGGTGTTGCCCGCTCTTAGCCAAGTGGAAACAATGCTATCTGCGCCATTTTACCTTTTTATCTGAGTGTGCCTTACACTACGAGTGTCGACCGTATCCGAGTTAACCAGCACAAGGTTGGGGTGGGGGTGAAAGTTGCGTATTTCAGTGCGGCCCATCTGTTGATACTTGCTGGGACTGTTTTCATCTCGTGTGTATAAGTGATATGGATGTATCCCTGGCGCAGCGGATCTCCATGATTGCAGGTTATTGACTTTGCAGCCCTGAACATACACTGGCCTGATTCGACAGACTGGTTGTCTAACAAAGTAAATGTACTGTGTGTCGCGCGCATCACTCACTTGCAGCGGCACTGCATGTTTAACGGGACGATTATAGAGCATAGAGCAGATTCTGTGCTCTCATTATGGTTGAGTGCTATCAACTTCAATGAGATCGACGACACTGGTGTTCTTTTAAATCTCTTAGTGATCAAATGTAGTTGATATAAAACCTTGGAAGGGTTGTTCATTGTTTGTTCCATGGAATGTATGGATAAAGTAAAGCGATCGTATTAATATTTTTCGATGACAGCTTATAGCTGCTCCGTTCGTGCATAGTGTGCTTTGTGGGTTAAGCTTATCACCTTTGTTGTGTCGCTTATCAATCTATACGTATCTACAGTGGTTAACCTACTTTAAGCTTTAGAAAAGTGTCACTGTGTTTGCTATCTCTATCGACCAGTTGCTCGACTAGATGTTGGTTGATTTTGCTCCTAGAATTTGTTTTGTTAACCGTTGTTGAGATTTGGAGATACTAATTTCTCGAGTGCACCATATGGCGCAACGTGGTTCAACTCGTAAAACATGATTTGAAATTGAGTGCCGAGTCGAAGTTGTAATTGCCTTTATAATTACGTAATAGATAGTTGTTGTTTTATTTTTATTTATTTTTTTTTTTTCCCCGTTGTGATATACTTCAGCTTACACATTATTATTATATTTGGTTGGAGGAGGATTTATATGTATCCCACGTCATGAAGTTATTAAGCCTCTGTCCTGCGTCAATGGCACATTAAAATCATACTTTTGCTTCCAATGCGTTGCTCTTAAGGGATAGATAGTTATTTGTCCATAATGTGCCTGTAAAAAATCACACTTTAACCTTTCAAGTGCCACAAAGTTTTAAGAAGTGTTTGGTTTAGTTAAATTCTATTTTGAGCAAATTAAGCATCTGAGATTGGTGTGGCTACGTAAGTTCAGAGAAAGCTAATTTCTTGTTGTTGTTTTTTTTTGTGTGCTTCGATGCAGGAATTGTGCATAAAACAGTGTAGGTGCTATATATTTTCGTTGTTCAGCAATTTCCGGATATTTTTATCACTAAAATATAATTAACAATGAAACGATATAATCGACTGTAAAGGACAATTAAATGAATGTTGTGTTCGGACAAGCACTCCATGCCTTTTTATTGAGAAGCTTTTGACTCTCGGACCTGATTTCCTAGACAATGCCAGGTCACTAAAGCCATATAACCAGCTTTGATTATTGAATACATTGGCCTGCTGGCTCACCCAAGCAGAACGGCGATAGTGAGGAGGGAGCGTGGATTACCCAACTTGCGGTGCAGTGTAGTTCGGCGTTCATGCTGGACAGCAGTGGGGAGAGAGACCCTCCCTCTGGGGGCTGGGCCGCCAGGATCCTGGCGTCTGCGGGTAACAGCATCTACCTCCACCATTACCAGCAGCAGCAGCAGCAGGAGATGCTCGCATACCACCACCTCGCTGCCCTCGCGGGCTACCATGGCGGTGACCTGCATCTCGGTAAGGCCATCCCGCTAAAGACATTAGTAATTTGTATTGCCATTAACCCGTGTCACTGGAGCTTACTTGTTTCTATTTTGCCACCTGAACATTCACAAACTCGAATTATCGTCGTTCTTCTGTGGCTGATTGGTGATGTTTTGGTAGAACGGAAGAGCCTTTTCATCCCTTAGAATGATTGGGTTTGGTTTTATGTGGGTCTAATAATCAAAATATCCTATCACATCGCTCTATCTGCTATTCATTGCCCTCGCTCTTTGTTAAGGATGTGCAGCGCGTAATCAGCTCAGTTCGTATAAACAACAATCCCTATCACTACCATAATAATTGTGTTTTTAAAGCATAATGATCGTCTAGCTACTAACGTTTTCATTTGTGTTAATTGAAATGAGTTTAAAAACTCAAACCCAAATCGTTAATATTATGATAAGGCGTTAACCGTAGCTACTTAAAAAAAAAAACACCTTTAAGTTTACCCATTATGACTATGCATTATAATGTACATGTATTGATACTGAGATTGTGCATCATATAAGTTGGAAGTAATAAGACGACTGCAACAACGATTCTAGATTCTATAATATCAAACTTGTATAAGTTGTCGTGGAGGTTATTGGGTATTCGATCAAGCTGTTCCATAATTTAGCAAGGCGGCAG
Organism: Elysia chlorotica; assembly: GCA_003991915.1. Taxonomy (NCBI): domain Eukaryota; kingdom Metazoa; phylum Mollusca; class Gastropoda; family Plakobranchidae; genus Elysia; species Elysia chlorotica. The sequence continues at coordinate 272,622 of RQTK01000126.1, read as the reverse complement.
GAGGCTTCATCTCCGTGTTTGCACGTGCCCGTTGTTCCGACCCACACAATGAACAGCTAGCCACGATTACACCTGGCCCAGGTGAACAACACAAGCGCACAGATCTCCTTGTGATTGCAATCTGATCAGTTGATGGAGGCAACAGCCCAGCCTTGTTTATGGTGATTTCATTTTCAGTACACAATTCATTTGAAATGTCGACATGCTCTCTATCGATTTTCAGGCCAACACTTTCCGTTCTACACCCTAACCCCCCACCACCACCACCCTTTTCTTTCTTCCTCACTTTCTTCTTCTTCTTCTTCTTCTTCTTCTTCTTCTTCTTCTTCTTCTTCTTCTTCTTCTTCTTCTTCTTTGTCTCTTTCGTCCCAGTATTGTTTATCTAGATATCTTCTACATTCGTCTCGCAACCCAATTTGATGCAATCTGTCCGTGTGTGTGTGTGTGTATCTCTCTCTCTCTCTCTCTCTCTCTCTCTCTCTCCTCTCTCTCTCTCGCCCTCTACTAATCATTCTGTCTGTCTCTTTTCCCACTTCTCCACTTTCGGCCAGGGGCGCACGGTGCCCTGTGGTAGAACATTGGCTCCCGACGCAAAAGTTCCGGATTAGAGCCTGGCGATTTCATGCCGATTACACAATTAAATAATGCTTTCTGGATAAGATAGCTATAGATTAGATAATTGATTGGGAATTCCAATCACATTTAGACTGATAATAAGTTTAAATCGTGGTAAATCGGGTGATTCCATTTTTCCTGTTATGTGGCAATCGGCAATAATGATTTTTCACAGGAACCCAAACCACACAATGCATTGTTGCAATTACAGAGGAGAAAATGAGCTGCGAAGTTTTTAATACGTTTTGTTATTGTGTTTAGTGAGAATTAGATTTTACCAAAAGTCGTCGGGGAAAAAAAAAAAGTTCATACACAGCAATAAAAGAGGTTAACGGCGATTCCCTTCAGCGAGGACAGAAAATTTCCGTCGACATAATGTGTTTCAAAGAGCCGCAAATCAATATTTAATCGATATGTTCGCTCACATCAAGGGCTATCGATCTGGGAAACTGTCTGCGCGATCGTGTCGTCCGCCTGAATGGCTGGCAGCGTCCGTCTCCACAAGCCGCAGCTTGGATGGGGATTTGGTTTGAGACAAGAGCTTTAAGGAAGTGCCCAACCCAGACAAAAGAGAAAAATGGCTACTTTGCTGAAGTTAAAATATATATTGCCCGTGTGCTGGTTTTCGGGCTGGCGTGGACCAGTTTTCAGTGGCTTTATCTTGAGCAAGATGCGTGTTTAAAATAGGTTATGAAGAACAGCGAGATAGAGAGTCTTGATGGGACACTGAAGATTCGGGAAATTTGGTTGGTGAAAGAACCAAATCACAATGAAACGGGAAAGAAAATGAGGAGAGACAGACATGCAGGCATGAAGGCAGATAGAGAAAGGGAAATAGAAAGAGACAGCAAGGGGTGGATAAGTGAAATTCAATTGTTTAGCAGCAGCAGCAGCAGCAGCAGCAGCAGTAGTAGTAGTAGTAGTAGTAGTAGTAGTAGTAGTAGTAGTAGTAGTAGTAGTAGTAGTAGTAGTAGTAGTAGTAGTAGTAGTAGTAGTAGTAGTAGTAGTAGTAGTAGCAGCAGCAGCAGCAGCAGCAGCAGCAACACTTGACGTAACAATAGCAGCAGCAGTAGCCGTGCTGCTTGCTTTAAAAAAAAAACAAAAAACATCACAATCGCATGAATTGATAGCTAAACTCTGCTCATTTCAATTGAACTTTTGTTTTGTTTTGTTTGCTTTGTTATGTTGTAGAATGAATCAACTCTAGCACCTTGCATTAGTGGCCTTTAATGGGTTTATGGTGCTCATACCGCTTTCTCACAGCTTCCTCCTGTCCTGTAATGGGATAGATGAGCAAGCATTTCGAGTAGTTTGTCTCTGGTCCGGTGGTGCAGATCAATGGACGTAGCGTGCACCCGGTCAAGAGGCGCTGGTTAGGACGATCGCCTTGGGAATTGCTTGGCTTCCATCTCTAGCCAAGGAGATGAGCCCTCCTCCTCTGCTCTAGCACCTTCAGCTACCAAGATACATGTAGTCTAGACATCATGGTTTCGTGGTTAAAGTTGCTGGAGGAAATTTATGAAGGAAATGGGTTTTTGCAATGGCTGTGATTCTTGTTACTTTGTGCTTACAACTATTCCCCTCAGAAAACAGAAAAACACACACACACACGCACACAAAGACCATTGATCTTCTTTCTCTGTCTTTCTGTCTGTCTGTCTGTCTGTCTGTCTCTCTGTCTCTCTCTTTCTCTCTCTGT
>RQTK01000126.1:224959-270288 GCA_003991915.1 Elysia chlorotica | reverse complement strand
CTCTCTCTCTCTCTCTCTCTCTCTCTCTCTCTCTTTCTCTCTCTCTCTCTCTCTCTCTCTCTCTCTCTCTCTCTCTCTGTTTGTCTGCGTCTGTATGTGTCTCTTTGTATGTCTCTCTTTGTCTGTCTGCCTGTCTGCTTGTTCCTCTATATGTCTCTGTTTGTCTCTGTCTCTTTCTCTTTCTCTCTGCCCCCCTCCCTCTCTCTCTCTCTCTCTCTCTCTCTCTCTCTCTCTCTCTCTCTTCTTTTCCCATTCTTCTCTTTCGTTGTTCTTTGAATTTAAATAAGTATGTCCTGATTCATAGCATCGGTGTGCAAGCTCATCCAGGTTGTCAAAATTGTCAGTTCTACAAGCAATATGCCTGCAGATTAGGCAAAAAATTACCCCACTTTGTTTAGTTCATGCATGAAAAGACCATGTTGCCACTTAATTAGTGCCTTATGGTAGTAAGCCGCCTTTCTGTTTATTGCCAGGGGGATAGATAGTGGTAAAGTGAATCTAAAAATAAAATAATGAAATTCATCCTCTGCCTCTTAAACATGTTGCCAGGCCCCCCTGGAGCATCCAAGCCCTTGGTGAACATGACTGGGTCCCCCCATGTGGAGGCTGGCAAGCTCCCCCCCAAGACAGCTGCAGTGCCGCCACTGAACCACCACGTGAGCGCTGGGGGGAACACACCTGTGGGCAGCAGTGCTGCAACACTGAGGACCTCCGGCTTTGCTGCAGCGCTCAGAAAACTTGCACATCAGGCAAAGGACTCCACAGGTACATAGTTGGGAAAACCAAAGCTTATGTACATCTACTCTCAGCTGACAACAATTAATACCGACAGTACAGATGAAATGTTTTATTTGATCCTTTAAGAATGGGAGATTAATCTATATGAACAAATAATACAGATAAATATTATTCTGGTTATAATTATCACTACAATATCTTAGTTCACACAATCACATTGTGGTACACTTTTTCTTCTACACTTTTTATATTCATAGGAATAAACACATGCCCTTAATTGTATGTTTGTCCATTTGAGAATGAGGAATAAGGCTGTTTCTTAATTCTAAACAAAGTTTGAAGTTTTGAAAGAAACAAACTAAACCTAACATGATTGCATTGTATAAGCATAAAAATCAAGATACCAATTTCTCTGTCCAAAAGTATGACTATGAGGCACATATGCTATGCATTTGATGAAAGAAGTGAGGATTGATCAATCACAATCTGCACAATTTTAAATATGCCAAAGTCAGATTTTAACATTCTAATCTTTAAGCGAAACCAGGCAGGTTGGTTTGATGACTGTTGTCTAGATGTTTAAAAGGGACTTATCAAAGGTTAGAGTCCTTAGAGTCATTATATTGTTAGGGTGGATGTCAGCTGAGATAGCAGTCCAGGTATCCTGTCCTGTCTTGTGTGTGGCAGCACATACAGTTGTGAGACATCGGTCTTGGAGTTCATATATACAGTGCTGATGTTGGATGTTATGCAACGAGCTCAACTCAACCCTCCATTTCATAAAATTTTGTTGTTCTTTAGCGCCTTTGTAAGTGCAATCTTTTTTAATCCCTTAAGTTTCCCCTTTCACTTTAAGTAAGTTGTCACAAATCTTGTAACTCTTGGAAGCTCATGTTATTACAAATATTAGTAGACAGTTCGATGTTTTAATTCGTCATAACAGTAAATACACTATTCATTTATTTCATATTTATATTTTTTAGGATAATCTTTTCAAAAGTATCTAAGATATTTTTTTTTAATTTGTATATCGCAATCCTCATCAGATGATCCCAACGTAAAGAAGACGAGCTCTCCACCAGAGAGGCAGAGTCCTCGCGACATGAGCTCCAAGCTGAGAGGTACAGGCTCGTCACAGCTGAGTTTCCCAGCGTGGCCTCTGAGCTCGGCACCAGTCGTCACCATTGCGCCCACCCAGAGTCACGCCGCGCACCAGCAGCACAAGAGCAGGGTAAGATCAGAGGGCTCCAGGAGAGGGATTTAGTTCTTTATGTCTTATCTTAGCTATTGTCATTAAAAAGAAACTGGCTGGCACAACATTAAAGGTAGGACAGGCAGAAAACTTATGATTCACAGCAAGGGCTAAGGGGGGAGTGGCTCTCCATTTCATACCTACCTCTTCAGAGATGACACCAGATGATGATGAGGATCCTTTTCTTTATAAGAGTATTACAATTGGCAAAGTAAGCTTGGCCAGACAAAATAGAAGACAAAAAGCCCAAAAGTAAAAAGTGCTTAGTGAAATAGTTTTTGTTGTTTTGTTTTTTAGTTTTTGTTTATGCTAATGAGACTTGTTGATAAGGCAATATTCAGTTTTTGCCTACTGTAATTAGATTTTGTCATAATTGATGAAACGTGTGGTCCATATTTCAATTCAAATGAAATCAAGTACATGTATTGTAAACCTTCCCTGGAAGTACATTGTATTTGCAGGCTGCATAATGGCATTAATGATATTAGCTTAGTTTAAGGAAATGGGATATCCAGATTGTAATGCACATTGTTTCTGCAATAACTATTATAAAAATCATGATTGTAATTATACTGAAATAACCTCTAAATAATAATGGGAAAAAACCCTATCTTATTCAAAGTTTTTAACAGCTTTGACTGGTGTACTTTTTTCCTCTATGCTTGCCTTACTATTGCAAGATGATTTGTGAAAAAAGAGTTTTGTAATATTGATTTCTGAAATCCATTTTCATTTAGGTAAACCACAGTAGCACCTTATGCAGGCTACCTATTTCCACAGCCTTGCTGTTTACAAAACAGTTACAAGCGGGCGTCTGACCCAATCAGATTTGTTCTAGAGTTAAAGGGTATCAAACAGAAAAAAAAGACTGGGCGAGATAGAGAAGGAGGATACGGTAAAATGCTAGAAAGGGAAAAGAGGGGGGGGGGGGGGGGGGGGGGGGGGGCAGAGGATCTGGAGGAGAGGGGGGGGGGGGGGGGGGGGGCATCGGAAGATATATTGAGTGAAACTAATACCCGTGAGAGACAGAAGATAAGCATTTGTGAGGGGAAGAACACGATATATTGAGTGAAACTAATAGGGGTGAGAGAGAAAAGATAAAGAAAGGTGGGAGGTAGAAGAAAGTAGCAAGGTAAAGTCGAGGGAGGACAGAGAAGAAAAAAAGTAATGAAAATAGAAAAGACAAATAATAAGATAATGAATTTATTAGAAAACCTCGAGCTAGAGAAAGAGATAGATAGAGAGACTCTGAGAGAGAGAGAGAGAGAGAGAGAGAGAGAGAGAGAGAGAGAGAGAGAGAGAGAGAGAGAGAGAGAGAGAGAGAGAAGAAGAGCACTTTATATGAGGATTTTATATAGGTAGCATATAGGTAGCCTGTGGGTACCTTATGTTGGTTTTTAGTAGCCCATATAGCACTTCCTTTCATTTATGTAATATGCTTTATACAATGTCTACCCTTTAGAGCCACGATAGAGCTGTACCACCATCATTGAGTGGCAGCAGTAGCTATGAGCAGCATCCTCCCCCTCACAACCACCACCACTACCAGCACCACCAGCAGCACCAGCTTCAGCACTCAGAGCATCAGCAGTCAGCCAGCCCTGGCAGCAAGACAGATGGCAGAGAGAACCACGACAGCAGGTACGCATCTCTCAGACCTCACTCCAGAGAGGAGAGACCTGACAGCAAGAGCTCCTCAAGAATGTGAGTCAGGAGGAAACATTTCTTACATTCCTAGCTTGAAGCAAATTAGTTTGAAACTAACATTACTGAGCTAGAATTAAAAGTTAGTTTGGTGAAGACATTCAAAATGTTAAATATTTTCTAAATTGACTAAATTTCCTACCTTGATCCTGCACCTTGATTGTAAAAATGGACTGCTTTTGACTTAAGACATTTTTCTATTCATACTTCCACCAGATGTAATTTTATATTTGTTATTTTCATGATTATTTCATTCCGCCCTTAATTATAATATTCAAAATGATTTATTTCTGGCTTATCTTTAATAAACTTAGGAGAGATGAAAAGGAGAACTAGACTCATATGTTGCAGTTCATTGATCCTTAAAAATAAGTAAATATCACCTCTACTTCATGAAAACCAAATCATAGTTTTTTTTTAAATTTAGATTGCGCTGGGAAGTTACCTGATTATGTGTAATCGCAGTAGATAATGAATCATGACCATAATATGTCATTATTTGCAAAGAATGTGGCATGTGCTTTTAATTTTGGTGTTTATTTTACTATTCAGCACCCCTCAAGCGTCAACATCCTCTCCGCCCAACAGCAGTGCCAGTTATTCTCTGAACAGCCAAGTTCTCAGCAACCCATCACTGGCCAGCCAGGCTCTGCCTAACCATGGTCTGTCCAGGGACGCGCTAGATCTCTATGCCCGAGGCTTCTCCATTTATCGCCCAGAAGAGGAAGCCTTGAGACTGGGCATCGCTGGTGCGGGCCTGCCCTATGGAATTGACCCCGCGGCCTATGCTGCCTATGCTGCAGCTGCTGCTGCTTACCACCCAGCCATTCTCCAGCAGCAAGCAGCGCTGGCGGCTCACAGTCCTTACAGGTAAACTTCTTAACCCAAAAACTGTCAAAAGCCCATAAGATCGGCTCTTTGGTTGCTGCCATATTGGTTGAGCAGATTTAATTGGTTTTTACAAAATGCTGAAAATCTTCAGTAATGATGTTTATGAAGAGTTCTTCTTTCTTTCTTTCTAACTCTTCATTACAGAAATAAATAAAATCGTAACCGATGAAATCACACTGAAAGTTGCCCTCTCTTTCATGATTTCAAGACGCTCTGTCACGACAAAAAAATGAATTCTGATAAACCTGCCGCCAGACCTCTTTGTCTTCCTTTGATGGTCAGAAAAAAACGTTTCCCTTTTTTTCCATATGATAAAAGTGATGAGGAATGATGATGATGGTGGTGATGGTTTGATGCATTTTGACTGAACAAAATGGAGGCTTACTATTGACAGTTCATGGGTTATATAAAGAAGAAAATAGAAGCCTTTTTAACCCTGACCTTGTTTGTACATTGTGGGGTTTCTATGGGATAACAATTTTGAAATAGTCAAAATGGATATTTTAGGAATACATTCATTTTTAAATGAAAAATGCATAATATTACAAAGAAAAACTCCCATTTTTATCATTTTAATTTAAATTTTTTTAAATATGTTGCATCTCCTCAACATACAATAATGTTTAATGCATACCCAATAATTCTTACTAATTTACACCCCCCTCCCCTTTTTTTTTCAGTTGGATAAAAAACTCTTCTTACAGACATGAAATAAAAGAATAATAAACCAACAGTTTACACAATTTTTTTTTATTGAGATAAAAAAGAGCGCCACAGATTTTAATTTGTCTGTATCAATTTTTCTACTCTGCTTTGTTTGCCCAGATTTGAAGATCCGTTGCTGCTTGAGCGCTATAGACTCCTGCAGGCGTCATCTCCATACCTGGCCTTCCCCGGGCTGGCGGGCCTGTCCTCCTTGGCAGGACTAGGCCTGCATCCTGCCCTGGCAGCAGCTGGCGCCACAGGCCCCGCCCCCCAGTTCTCCCCTGGTCACCTGGCCCACCACGAGCTGCTGCAGAGGTATCCCCACCCCTACCTGGGTGCCAGCGCTGGCCAGCAGCATCCCCTGCTGGACCCTCTGCTGGACCCAAGAGTGGCCCAGGCTGCCCAGGCTGCCATGCTGGAGAGGTCAGTGCTCAGTGGAGACTGGTAGAGTTAGGTGTCTGAAGACAACAAACCATATAATCATTCACTGTGCTCAGTGGAGACTGGTAGAGTTAGGTGTCTGAAGACAACAAACCTTATAACCATTCACAGTGCTCAGTGGAGACTGGTAGAGTTAGGTGTCTGAAGACAACAAACCTTATAACCATTCACAGTGCTCAGTGGAGACTGGTAGAGTTAGGTGTCTGAAGACAACAAACCATATAATCATTCACAGTGCTCAAACTGGAGGAGGATATGAAGACAACAAACCATATAATCATTCAGTGCTCAGTGGAGACTGGTAGATTTAGGTGTCTGAAGACAACAAACCATATAATCATTCACTGTCTTAGAACAAAACCTGTAGGAGTGATATGAGACACACCATATAACCATTCACTGTGCTCAGTGGAGACTGGTAGAGTTAGGTGTCTGAAGACAACAAACCATATAACCATTCACAGTGCTCAGTGGAGACTGGTAGAGTTAGGTGTCTGAAGACAACAAACCATATAATCATTCACTGTGCTCAGTGGAGACTGGTAGAGTTAGGTGTCTGAAGACAACAAACCATATAATCATTCACTGTTTCATTCACTGTGCTCAGTGGAGACGGGTAGAGTTAGGTGTCTGAAGACAACAAACCATATAATCATTCACTGTGCTCAGTGGAGACTGGTAGAGTTAGGTGTCTGAAGACAACAAACCATATAATCATTCACTGTGCTCAGTGGAGACTGGTAGAGTTGGGTGTTTGAAGACAACAAATTCACAGTGCTCAGTGGAGACTGGTAGATTAGGTGTCTGAAGAACAAAACCTGAGGGAGGATATGATACACACTGCCATGCTAGAGAGGTCAGTGCTCAGTGGAGACTGGTAGAGTTAGGTGTCTGAAGACAACAAACCATATAATCATTCCACTGTCTTAGAACAAAACCTGAGGGAGGATATGATACACACTGCCATGCTAGAGAGGTCAGTGCTCAGTGGAGACTGGTAGAGTTAGGTGTAGGTTGCTCGATATAATGGAAGTTGTAGGACAACAAACCACATTATCATTCACTGTCTTAGAACAAAACTTGAGGTAAGATACAATACACACTCAAGCTGCTGATGGATGGACAGGCTAAAGGTGGAGTTGTGTGATACTGCTAATGCGTCACGTAGTTGTATAATGTTCTATTTTAATTTTTTAATAGTAAAGATTTACAGTATTTTACTTAGGAATTAGAGTGGTCTATTGTAATATCAGTCCTAAGTTGTTGGTTTTTTTTTTAAATCTTAGCTGAAATTGTGTTTTATCTTTAACAATAATGTACCTGTACTGTGGCAGAGTATGTTATGAAATTTGGTGTAATAGTTCAACAAAATTAAAGGTAAGATTTGTCAAATAACTAGAGTTTAAGTATTTTTTGCCCTTAACAAATGTGCTTGTATTTCTAGAACCCGCTTAGAAGAGGAGAAAGCAAGAGATTTGCGGGAGATTGAGAGGAACCGAGATGAAAGAAAAAGATTGTCAGCACCAAGCAGCAGCAACAACAAACCCAGGATTCGAGAACCAGGAGAAAGAGAGCCCTCCAGACAGGCTAGCTATGAGACTCACAGTGCAATGACTCCGGAATCATCTTATGCACATGACCAAGCTCACAGTCGTCATCATCCAGAGCACAGAGAAATAAGAAGGGAAGAAATGTCTCACCTTCACCACAGCAAATTTTCTTTTTCAGGTAGTTATACTTATATGCAGTTTGAGTAAAACATTGAAGGGCAGCTATGTGATTCACGAAGGTTGCTGTAAGTTTTACCCTTTTCTAGAGATTTGATCTGATGATAGTTTTACTTTAATCATCTGAGTGTGCCCTATCAGAGCTATTTAGAACATTAAGTTTAGTTTAAAATTCGGAAAAATTAAATTTTAAAACGTCATTAATTAAAATTAAAGGAAAGGATAATCTGGTTTGTCCTGAAAGATGTTCATATTGTATTTGCTTTACAGCAATATAATTTAAGTATTAAAGATTATAAAATGTTCTTAGATTAAAATAAAACAGTTAGAGATAAAAATTTGATGTACACCTTTAGCTAGCCTTTAAATATTTTTATTATGTAATTGCAGATTCCAAAATGAGCAGCAGCGATAATAGTCTGAGGGAATCAAGAGCACATACTAACCCATCTAGCAATCCTCATGGTAGGCATGAACTATCCCCACATGTCCATCCAAGATATGAGATATCAAAGGACTCTCATGCTGGAAGCTCCAGGCCCAAGATATCTCCTCAGAGCCCTTACACAAATGTCATCAAACCCTATGACCGGGTATGGAGAAAAGTGCATTTTATTCCATTTTTATTATCACGGTTTAATATATATGGTAGGGGTGCTTGAGTGAACTAAACTTTTTAAAATATTTCTACATTAATATTTGAGCCCCAGGTTAAATAATACAGAAAAACTTAATCTCTCTTTGAGATATTGCTTTCACAGCCCAATTTTATGAATGTGTATAACAATAACTCATGAGTCAAACAGTCACAGTTACAAAATGTTAACATAGACATATTACAGTAATATATATAAGATATTAAAAAGGTAATTTGGCAGTAAAATATTCTTCTGTAATCGTGATAAATTCATTGACAACAATTCACTTTAGTCTGTAAAAAAAATAATTTGTGTATCTCAGTGATTAACCAGTTGTTTCTTGTATCATGCTCAAAGCTGAACAAGTTTACCTTTATGCTTGTCATGGTTATATCTATTGGCAGTAGAAATATGTTCAGTTTTCTCAGCGCCATGATTTATGTTGTACTACATAGTGATTATGGCAAAATTTGTAATTATTTATTTGTTTTAAGCTAGTAGCAAATAATGATCGGGTAAGAGGAAAAAAAAATGGATCAAAGTGGATATAAAAGAAACTGTCACAATGCCTTTTCTCCTTTCAGTGAACAATTTTTAAACGTTGAGATATGCAATACTCCTCCCAAATCCATTTAATATGAAAACTTACTTTTTAATACGTGAAATGATGTAAAAATCTTTTTTACATTTTGGTATGTCAACTTTGCATAATGATATCTATTCTGTGTTAGGTTGTGGACCAGCAGTTATCTCTCAGAGAATCGAGTCTGGTTAACAGCCACCAAGATCCTCTTCAGGACAGGCTTGGAAGGAGACTGCCCTCAGTAGGAGAGGATACCCTCTCATACGAAAAACCTGAGTCACAAATGTTGTCACCACCGATACAGAGACCCTGGTCTACATCGTCCTCATGCCATCAAAATCTCCATCAGCATCATCATCAACATCAGACAACAGCCAGCAAAGAAAAGTCCAACTCTGACTTTTTTAGACCTTTTGATGATCATGTAAGCAAAAAAGCTAGCAATTTAAACTCTGCAGGCTCACCATTAGTGGCTTTAAAAGCTGAAAAGAAGAGGGAAGTCCCAAGGGCTTCATCTTCATTGCCTTCTGCACACCATCATTCCCAGACAGACTCCAGCAATGGCCGTGGCTCACACACTTCTTCATTCTCAGCCAACATCTTGTCCATACCTTCAATAAAGGTGCATCCTCACCACTGGTTGCCGTCAGCAACCACCCCCAGTGACAAACTCTCGTCTCCTCAATCCCATTCCTCACCATCATCTAAAGTGCTGCCGCCTTTGTCCTCTCAATATTTGACTGCTCCAGATCGTGCACAGCCATTACTGCCCACCTTGCAAGTAGCTGGAGTGGTGAGCGAGATCACCACAGCTGATGGCATGCCAGCCTCAAACCCATTCCTGCCTACCATTTCTCGCTGCATCACAGACAGAATAGAGAGGTTTGACTTTAAAAGTCTTGCTCAGGAATGCACTTCTACTGCTACCACCAATGCAAATGAACACTCAAGCAAATCAGACTTGGCGGGTCCAACAGTCAATCTAAAGCGCCCCGTGAGTAAACTCGATCGACGAGAAGCAGCCTTTAGAGTCCAGAAGAGACGACGGAGACTGGGGGTGGACATGGATGGCATGTCATCCTTCATGTGTGTAGGGGAGGAATGTGGGGATGAGGAGGAAGAGAGAATGATGACCAGGCTAACCATGATCAGCCGCGCCTCACCTATTCCTCTAGATACTGATCCAAGCAAGTTGGATCTATTTGAGTATTTAGGGCTGGCAACATGCAATAGGAAAAGAGGTAAGATTTTAAAACAAATCTACCCTCATTTCATATATTTCTGTGAAGCTGTTGTCTTAAGATTCTCGCGCAACAAAATCATATTAGTCTGAAGATATTGGTAATGAAATGTTTAATACATGCACAGTTTTCTAATGATTACTTAAGTATCTGTTATATGATATTGAAGCAAAAGCTATAGCAGCATGCTGTTGCTAAATCTGTATCCTTATTGTTTCACTTCTTTATGTTAATTACCGAAGACGTAATAAGGGAATTGCAAATAATAAATCATTTTAAATCTTTATGCTCTTTTTAGAATTTGTTCTAAAATTCATTATTTGATCATGTTTTTTTTGTTTTTTTTGGAAGGGGGGGGGTCCCTTTTGAAGCAAATATAACCTACACTGTTTATTTTATTTCAGAATTAGAGGTGAAGAAAGAGAGACGGCGACGGCGCAAGCTCCGAATGGCTAGCTTAAGTCCAGTACGACAAAGCAAGGATGATACACATGTGTTTGAACTTTCACTACCACCTCATTCTGCTAGACCTGGAAATCTACAAATCCAATCACAGGCTGATGACAAGGAAAGTCTAGAGGAAAACAGGGATGAGAAGAAGACAATCTTTTTATCAGTTCTAGGCCTGCGACCTCTATCTCATGATAAAAAAGTTGGTGAGTCTTGCAAAAGAAGCAGATTTTTAATACCACAATTTCTCTACCAGTAAAAAAGGTCATTTTCAAATGAAGTTAAAGACTTAAATTTTTTTCATATATTTGTCAATTTTGATTTCTGCCGTTTTACAGGTAAATATGCTTTATGAACAGATTAATTCAGTGAGCGCCCACCATCGTCCGCTGGTCTTTTTTATGGGAGTGCCAGCTAAGAAACCAGTTTGGTTTACCTTTTGGTACACCTTTTGTACACGGATTAGCAGCTATAAATAATTTTCATCTGGCAAAAGAAGATTAACACATCATCAATGAAGTGTCATGGATAGCCTTTTACTGCTTTAGAAAATATAATGTTGCCGAGTTACAATTAAAAAAAACAAAACACCGATCAGCAATTTACTCTTTCGGCAGAAGTTAACATATTTGAAATTATATTTGCTCAGCAGGCACATTGAAAGTACAGAATAAATGTCTGAAACGCTGTTGCTTCCATAAATAAACAGTCTTCTTTCTTTTGATAGAAGTTCCAACGTTCATTTTTAGTTGACAGCTCACAAAATTTCAGTCTCCTTAGCGATTCAGATCATCTCTCAGTGGTCTTTCGTTTTCTTGCTCAGCTTACTCAAAGTCCTAGTCTTGAAGATGAAGGTAGATCTAATCCGGTAGATGAGGAAGATGGAGAGAATGGAGAAAGTGATGTCAAAGTAGATCCAGAAGATGCAAGGGGTGATGGAGGTGACGGAAGCAATGCAAAGATCTACTAGTACTAGACTGATACTGAGGAAATTGCAAGCGCCCAATTAGACTATGGTTTTGCCAGGTCTTTACAGCTTCAATTGTTTTAATATCTGTGAATAATTTGTTCTCAATCGGTCCAATGGCATGTAAACAAAAAATGGACACACAAAAACTCACCAAATAACACAATGCACAAAAAATCACTTGTAGTGCAAGAAAAAATGGTCTTTTTGCCAACAATGTTGACTTTTTTTTATTATTCTTTCAAAAATATTTCTTGTTCCATAAATGTGTGAGGTTTTTTATGGTTAGAAAGTGCATCCAACCTTCTGTCTAAATCATTTTTTTCATAATTTTCTCTCTTTTAAGAAAAGCGTGGCTACAAATTTAAAAACATCAGTATAATTATATAGAAAAATTGGAGTTATGTCCCTTCTGCCAGTAAATTATCATTGTGAGGTATATCAACTAGTCAATAAATTAAGGTTTAATACTTTTCCCATAATCTGAGTTTTCAAAGTCAGTTTTAAGGTTTCCATTTTCCATTTTTCAATCAGAGCTTTCTAGACAACGAAAAGTCAGTACCCACTTAGGAAGGAATGGATTTGATATATCAAAGACTCATCAAAAGACAGCAGCAGGCAGTAAGTTCATTTGACTTTTCATCGAAAGAACATTTTTAACATGTTGATATCGGCTGAACCTGTTTAAGATTTTTTTAAAATGATTTCATGCCCTCAGTGTCATTTTGAATTTTCAAAAAATGTAGTAGTTCACTAGTATATTTTGTTGCGAGTGGGACGCAAAATAATCTTATTGTTTATTTTTTGTTGTCCAAAATTGTGATGTGTTAGAGGGGACACAATATTTGCTCACACATACACCCATGTATACACACACACACACTCACACACACCTACATACCTACCTACCTACATACCTACCTGCCTACCTACATACCTACATACATACATACATACATACATACATACATACATACATACATACATACATACATACATACATACATACATACCTACCTACCTACCTACCTACCTACAGGTCTACATACATACATACAGACAGACATACATACATACATACATACATACATACATACATACATACATACATACATACATACATACATTCCTACATACCTACATACATACATACATACATGCATACATGCATGCATGAAGGAATTTGGTACAATAGACTGTCAAAGTTACATCACTGAGTATTTGTAAGTAATTAGAAAAATACAATTTCATTTATGTAGACTAGTCTTGCATTTATATGCCTCTAACGAAATAATTTCATCCCTCATTTCAAAAGTGGAAAGAAAGTGATTAAAGCTGAAATGTCCTGAAACACAAAACACATTTTCAAAAGTCATTAGTCTTCACAGCATTTTTTATTATTTTGACTTAAGTTGTAGCTGGGTTTTTTTTTACTTGCTGTTTTTTTTTAGCTCGTAGCGAATACAGTAAAAGAAATGCAATAATGAAATATTTTTTTTGTTTCTCTTGTTTTTCAGGTGTAAACCCCCGTTCATCCTCTCCTTCTTCAGTGATTGCTACCATGGCATGTAATAAATCCTCCCTTGATAAAAACTCGAGCCAACAGAACCAGTACCTAATTAGTGCCGGTCTAGCCACGGAGGTGAAATCTCTGCATCCGTTCCATACCAATCAACCTGGGGACCGAGTGGTGCTGGATAAGGATATCTCAGCTCCTGAAGGGATGGTTGGTCACAGGTCTCAGCTCTCTGTCCCTCAGTACAGCTTAATGCCAGAGCATGGTCTCAGACCTCTTTCCTTCAACACAGGTGTGTGTAGCCCACTTAACTAAAAACCGAAAAGGGGGAAATGAACAGCTATATGAACCTTTTAGAATGCCAATAATGTATATGGAAATATTACGTTTGGCTATTGCTAATCAGATTGATCATGACCTCACAAAAGTTAGTAATGTATAACCAAAAGTTAAATCAGATTATAGGTATCAAGCAAAATGATCATCAGCTATGGAAAAGAGGTCAGACCCCAGTTATATTGCAAACAAAGGATGAATATTATCGTGCCCCTGTCAGTTTTTAGTACTTGCCTCTTGTTCTAGGAGTAAGTTAGAAAAGTATGAAGGCAATAAAAATAATAATATTGCAAAGCTATAGAATCAAGACTTTACATCTTTTTTTCTTTCAGGCTTTACAACAAAAGCCTATTGGAGGGGTGGGGTTAGATAAGTGAAGCAGAAGTTTGGATTTGCTTAGATATATACATTATGTTAAGTAGCATTCCAATGGATTTTTTCATTATTGCCTTAACAAAATTAACATTATTGTATTTTTATTTAACTTATGATTGTTATTAAAAATTATATTCGATTATCTTCTCTTTTTTTACCTCATGGACTTTTATTCATATGCGTCATATCTCTCAGGAATGACGTTGGCTTCCCGTGATGGTAAACCCTCTCAGATAGCCCATGATGACAGAAGTTCCTTACAGGCAGTAGAGGGAGCAACTCCTCCCCCAACTCACCCTAGCCTGAGTGTGGGACATCCGGGCCTCCAGTTACATCCTCACCTGCACGCCAGCAGGACAGGAGTCCCCACAGCAGCCGTCAGTGGGCGCAGCAAAGCGTCTAAATCTAGTGCAGGTAAAGGTGCTGGTTCAAGGCTTTAAAATTACCTCTCTAATTTCTTAGATGAATTGGTACATAGACTTCTTAAGGCATTTTATCTTGTTCATTTATTTTGTTTTATTCTGTATGTCTTGAATTAAAGTTTTTTGTCTAAGTTCTTTGAGCACAATTGCGCATAGTAATATTTTTCTTTTGCTTATTTTACTACTCTATTTTTGCAGAGGCAGATCCAAGATACCCATATTTACAGACATTGCAACCAGACAGTCAGGAGGGCCCTTCTCCAACAAATAGGCATGAGTCTGTAAGTTGTCCTCTATCAAGTATACTTTCTCGTCTAGTTAGTGCAATGTGGCAAAATCCCAAATCTTAGTTTATGAGGAGTATGAAACTGGCAAGCTTGCCTTAATTTCTTATTAAGATCTAAACAACTAAAGGAGACCATGTTTTCTATTTTCAAGCTATGATATTTTATTTTGCTGTCAATTGATTTTCCCAGAATTCCACGAGTCAATAATATCTGATTTCAGTTAAAATTTACTTCAAGTAATGGTGGCATATATGTAGTGTTCTTAAAAAGAAATTTTTGTGCAGTTATGAACAAATTGAAAAATTGTCTCTGTGGATACTGCTTATGAGATGATTATGCTAAATTTTTGTCAACAGTAGACAGTAAAGAATAAATACATGGAAGGAATCATAAAGCAATACTTGCCTTTGTGAATTCTACAATAACAACACATGTTTTATATTTTGTTTCAGATGTGGACAGATAAAGGCACAGAAGCAGACAGGAGGAATGCCACCTCGACCAGTGCCAGTGCTAAGCCAAACTCTCGTTTCTAGTCAGCCAGACATAGGTCCAAGCAAAATGCCTTGATCTTGGAGTTTTACCTGAGATATGGCTGTATGCGACTTATTCACTGAAAGCTTATACCAGTTTGAACAGTATCAAAGAGATATAGGCTCAAGCTTAATCACCAGTGGTGATTCAATAAGGTGGTTGGTACACTTCATGACAAGCATAAAAATTAGTCTACGCCACTGGTACTTCCCTGGACTTACAGAATCCAGCCTCAACTGCTACCGGAATATCTATTTCTGACTATCATTGAGTCCAATTTGCATTTATAATAATCAAAATAGCGTCACTGTGTCTTAGTCTAATGATGATGTAAGGGGAAAACTAAGGGTGATTTAAGGGGGAGAAGGATTTTTAATATTGAGCACTTTATTTACTGACAGTAAAGAGGGAGAAAGTTAGCAGCAGTCAGGGAAATGAGTATATACAAAATGTTGATATAAGTCGGGTGCGCTGCAGTTGGAGTAGTATGAGAAACCAACTATTTACATAATTTTATTTTATTCAGCTTTCTTTTATACAAAGGCTTACTGATTTTGTTTTACATTGCCTTTTTCCCCCCTTTCTTACTCGTGTAGTATAAATCCATAAATTTTTAAAAGCTAAAGAGTCGTAAAATGCAAGCAGTGAAGCACTTTTTAAAATTCTCCCCTTTTCTGTTGTTTTTTTTTATGAAGAAAATGCAAACTCAAGCAGTTATTTTAATGATTAGTGATACTGCTTTTATTTTTAAGCTGTGATAAATATTTAAATTCTATTTATCAAAATATTAAATTTAGCTTGATCACTCTCTTACCTCTAAGATAGATAACAGCATACACACTTTCAATGCTTCTTAGCTATAATTTGTGTGTCTATACACATATCACCAAGGCAACAGAAGAGAATAATAATTGAACCTTCTACTCCCAGTTTTGAAAATTGCATAATATCAATAATGCCAAGAGAGATGGGCAGTGTGTGCCATACGTTTTACCAGTAATGTCCAGCTTTACTGTCAATATATACACATGTGTCATGAATGGTAATGTGGTTTTAAACCAACATTCAAAGGGCCAGCTGTTTTAAAATTACTGATACTGGTGCAAAATACAGTGGGTTTTTTTAAGAGGATAAGTTTTATCAAGATGATAAATGTGGCATGCACATTTAACCTTCACTGCCACTCATGGGTGAATAACAGTACACTTAGGATGTAAAAAATCTGCATAATCCTTTTTAATGGTGCAAATTTTAAGAGTGAAACCTATTATGTATTCCCTCAATATGTGTTTTGTGTTTCTATCTGTTCATTTCTGAAAAGAATAATAAGAACAATTTTTTCCTGAACCATATGGTTTCTCCTTGAAGCCAATGCATTTGCATGTGAAAACCACCAGTATACTCATAAATAAGATTCGGCAATGGTTATAGTACACTCTACTCTCCCCCTTCTCGCTCTCATATATCCATTTCTCTCTCCCTCTCCTTTTCTTGCTCACTCTCTCACTTTCCCTTACCTGCTCTCTCTCTCTCTAGATATATATAAAGGTATATTAGACTATTAGCTATTTATGTCCCTGTCCCTGCTCCCCCGGTTCGCCTGCCTGGTTAACTGGTTGAGTCGGTGACAGTATAATGTGATCGGCTGAGACAGGAGTCATGGTACCCCCACCCTGTCTCATGTGTGGCAGGACATAAAATTGTCAAACGTCAGTCTTGGGGCCTGTCCACATTATAGCCTAAAAGTGCTGATGTTTGACGTTGAACCAACTTAACAATCCCCCCTGCACCTCCTCCTATTCCTGTTACTCTGCCTGCGACTCCTCCTCTTCTTTGTTTTCCTCTGCCTGCACCTCTTACTGTTCCATCGCCTGAACTACTGCTCTTCCTGCACCTGCTCATGATCCTCTTCCTCTGTCTACACCTCCTGTTACTTCCCCTGCACCACCTCCTGCTCTTCTTTCTCCTTCTCCCCTTCACCACCTCCTCCTCCCTCCTGCTCTTCTTCCTGCACCTCCTCTTTCTCCGCCTGCACCTCCCTCTCTTCTATCTACTCATCTTGCTCTGCTCCAGTTCCTGTCCTTCATCCTCTCCTCCTCTTCTTGCTCTCCACTATTGCACATCGCCCTTGCACTACTTCATTTTATTCCTCTCTTTCTTATTCTTTGTTGGACATAAAAAATAGTTTTACTTGTACAGATAAGATAGACATATATGCTTATCATATACCTATTTTCCACCATTTGCAATTTTCAAAATCCTCCTCCAGGTTCACTGTGTGAAAAACGCCCACGAGTGGTTTATAGTAATACACATAATAAGTGGTGGTGAAGGTTAAAATCATTCTTGCCTTGTTAATTTTACTCTAAAGTTGAAAAAAAAATTTAAACTAATGATTAAAGATTTAGCAATTTTCCATTACCAATACATGTATTCTACATTTGAAGGGGAAAAAAGATGTGTAGGCCTATGTGATAAAATTCCTGTGTCATCAATTGTTTTGCTTAGTTGGAAATAATTATCACTCTTTTTGTTGCATATTAACTTTAATGATTGTGATTGTTTTATGTATTTCAACTATTTGTATAAAATGAAAAATTTGTTTTATGCATGACATATAGAATTTTTCTTATCAGCTATAATTGCAACTATTGCAGGGTTCTTGTTGAAATGAAGCAAATAAGTTCCTGTAAAAGTATTAATAATAGTAGAGATATTTACTGTAACAGCAAAATCATTAAATACAAAAGTAAATATCAATCAATATTGATACGACTAGTAGCAGCATAAAAAGAAAGAACCATATAAGTAGTGATATTGGTTTTAGCAGATGTTTGTAGTGGGTTCAAAGATGCAAAGCTCTCTCCTGTCTCTTTTATTGTCTCCTAGGTTTTACAGGAAAATCCTGTAGTTTTTTGTTTTGTTTAGTAATGGCAGCAGCTGTTATTTGTGGTATTAACAGCAGCAGCAATAGCATCACAACAGCTTTCAGTAATAGTGAAACCAGTTACTGGCTTCATACAAATCGTAGATTGACAAAGTGAAAGGGAAAGCTTACTTCTTCTTGCTTAAGATATTGAAGTGTGCTGCCTCCCCTTATAAATTTACTTTGTTAAAGGAAAGTTATTGGTTTGACATACAAAATGTAAAAAGTAGATGTATTTTCCCATGTGACATGATCAGTTTCACAAGTTAATTTCTTTTTACTGTCTTATGTGATGTTATACATAGACAGTAATAAATTGCAATGTGGAGTCCCACATGACTACAAGCTTTATACAAAATCAGTCCTATTTTCCCTACCTGTGTAACTTTCTTTTCAATTAAAATTGTGTATACATGTACTTGTAGCCATTGACAAATGTTCAAAATATTGTTGTTGATGTTGTAAATACTTATCATGGTGCACAGATTGCCTTTTTATTTTTATGTTTTCTTTTACATAATTATTATTCCAATTTTGGTAATGGTCAATCACAATTTATGTGCATGTGATTGTTTTTAAGTGCATTTTTTTTAAAACATGTCTGCACACATTTAATTATATATGCATATACACATAAAAAAACAAAAAAACAAAAACAAACAATTGTAAAAAGTGATTTTTAAATGTATCAAACTTTCTCTACAAACATATCTCCATTTATACAACTTTTCATTGTTTAGTGCCTTTAGAAGTAATTGCTGTGAAATATTTTGAGCTTATTGGTTAGAATTTTTATTTCATGGGTGTGTTCCTATCACAATTGCTAATGCCTTTTTTTCTTTCTAACTTTCAGTGATTGTTTTGCTGTCATAATAAATTAAATTACTGTTTAAAATTCGAGTTTGCTGACTTCTCTTTTTATTCACACTAAAGTTAATGTCAATGAAAGGGATATTATTATGATGAAGTTTGAGATCAATCATCAAACCTTGTGTGTTTGCCTAGTCTCCCCAGCTGTTTGATGTAATGATGTATATAATTATATGAAGTACACATAATTAATTAAAGTGGAACCATATTACAAAGGGATAAAAATAGACATATCATTTTAAATACATTTATATGTATGTTTATAAAAAACAAATTGATCAACAACAAAAAATGCATACAAGTGGTGTAAACATTATAAGTCCATAAACATTTTGTTCACAAAGCCAAAAGCTTAGAGCTATACATTAAAAAGCTTATCTTCATCGATTATTTCATTCTTGTGGCATAAAAACGTAAAGGATACTTCAGAAGACTTTTCGAACAACACTGTAACAAGAGGGACTTGTCCTGTATAGCTGCAAACACAGTGAGTACAAACAGGAACTCATCTGCTAAACGAATTCGTCTTTTGTTAACTTTGTCAAAAATTTATGCAACGAAGTCAAGTTGTGTTGTTGTCACTGCGTTTCAGTAGAAGTTTTAGATAGGGTTTCCAATACACTTTCTCACCAAAAGAGAAATTCGTGTAGAAGACGTGTCAATGTTTGTACTCACTGCATTCACAGACAAAAATAGAAATTTGTACTGCCATTATTGATGAATTTGCTTCAAGAAAGTCAAACCATGTCTCCGGGATATGAAAAGATACATTATAATTATATTTACTGTAATCATTCATTACTAACAACTACATGACATGAGCAGAGATCAACACTCAAAAGGTGCCAAAGGAATGTCTAAATTTTAGATGTGCATAAATTAATTTTTAATGGTTTCTAGCATGAAAATTAGTGACTTCGGTAAGTGTTTGTTTTTTTATGGATGGAAACATAGCGTGTTTTTTGTTGTTGTAAATGCCGTTTTTATGATGATCTGGAAGAGTGATGTGACATTAATCTTGAACATGTGAGTGGGTATTTATTTTCAAATGTTTCTTTTTGCGGTTCTGACCTTTTAAAAAGTAGCCCCTGGCTTCTTAACAGGTACATGTGTTAGCTCCCCTTTAAATACGTTGGATTCACTCCCTGGCTTGATAAAAGAGAGGTTCGGCTAGCCAGAATGTCTGTGATTCAAGATTCACGTTCAAACTAACCTCGTTCTGGTACCTTCAGAGAAATGCATGATAGATGACGTAAAAGAATTCTACACAATGTTATGTCGACAAGCAGCAACTTGCCAGTTTCACAAAGTTGATGACAAGATCAAACCACAACTGATCACTGGGGCAAGTCAACAAATGTTGAGAGGTCTCAACAACCCTGATATGGCTGTGCAATATGTACTCCAGTTCGCCGGAACTTGTCAGCTAACAAAGAAAAGGCCAAGACATTGCAGCTCACATAGATGCAGAAAGTGCAAAGTTGGCATCAGCACTGCTCTGCACTCCAAGAATTGAACCAAGGTTGATAGTAAATTAATGTCCTCTGATTATGTGAAGCCAATACAACTTGGCATGCGTGCTGGTTATGCAACTAAACTGTCTAATTTCTGCTCACATAAAACAAGCACCAGCAGTCTCTGTGTCTACAGTGGAATGGAGGGAGCTACCTGAGAGGATTGCTAAGGGTGTCTCTCTTTAATCAAAGGCCTTCTCTAACTGCAAGAAACTACAGTAATCTGCTGCCAAGGAAGCCGGTCATACCTGCTGACAACCTCCCAACCTAGTGAATCCCTAATTCCCAAGTTTATAACTCAAACAGTCAAAGGAAAACATCTTCTTTTGTGTTATTGCTTAGCTTGGGGCAGACTTGGGGTTTTTTCCACCTTTTATTCTTATGACATTTCAGCCAAGTTAAATTTTTGTTTGAACAATACATGTATGTCCATGCTTTATGTCTTCTCACTCTTCCCTTAACTTAGGAAGGCAAGGCATCTGCCTAGGATGTGTGAGGGTCCCCGATCGATTCTAAACTGTCGCATGCAACTTTTCGGTTCAAATCATACCAGTATCTAATCAGGCAAAACTTGCAAGGAGCTGTCCCCCATTTTCTTTAGGTGGGGAAGTCAACATTAGTATTCTCAGATGTGACAGTAAAAATACCTAAAATGGAAGACCCGTGGTAGTTGGAAATTGCTGAGAGAGTGGGCCTGCCACGCGGCTGTCCAGGCAAAATTAAGAATTATAACTAAGTAGGAGTACTCACAAAGACGACATGTAGCTGCCAGAGGGTTTGAAGACGCCTTATAAATTGTTATCAGATCACCACGCAAAATCCATTGAATAGCTTCTGCATGAGATAGTAATTGATACCCTAGGGGCTAAGTAAGGAAATGCAGAAGAAAAAAAAAGAAGCGGACTTTGTTGATGTGCTCAAACCTATAATAAATATTAAAAAAACAACAACAACGCAACACAAGACCATGAGAAGCCAGTGCCACAGAACATCAATGACCCTTAGTGAAGTGTACAAAACAAAATAGTTTAACTAGTGAAAAAATACACAGAATGTTAGTTGGTAAAACAGTCTATCGTATAAAATAGTGTTTTAATTCATCAAAATAGTCATTGCATGTTGTTTTTTTTTTTTTACCAATAGCAAACAAATATGTATAGAATATACACATCATGAATGCACTCTTCCTTTTAAACTCATTACCACAAAAATCACTTTCATTTAAAAAATAACAGACAGTTTTAAATATTTTTTTTTAGTTTCTCGAAAACTGATTTTGAGATAGACTACTATGTTAGCAAAGTAACAATATGGACACATATGATGAGCTTTTACAGTTTAAATGTGTGTGATTAATAATATCAGAACTTAAGGTTGTAATCTACCAAAATGCTAAAATACATAATAAGGGATACATGAAATTGTAAGTTTAAAGCCTCTTTTTTCTTTCTCATACACAGGTACTCTTTCATTCTCAGAAAATCTTCAAAGTTAAAATATATTCACCACAAAGTGGTTCCACAGTGAAAAGTTTCATTTAACTCTACACAAAAAAATGCTAAAAAATTCTTAGTCCCTAAAATTTCAGTTAAATAATATTCCAAAGTACATTTCATAAAAAAAAATATTGTTTCAATGTGCTATGTTGTTTTAAGTCGCAATAAGGGTACCAGCCCTAAGAGAAATTTTAGGCAGTAAAGGTGATTTAGCCTTAGCCCTCCCTCTATCTTGATTTTATAGGGGTTTATTCTGCTTTACCAATTCAAAAAATGAGCAAATCTTGAATGACTGCTGCATACTCAGCACAATAAAATTAAAACCATGCCCATTGTAGAAAAAAAGTAATAAATCCCAACAGTATTTCAAGGTCCCCACTCTTAGTTTTAGATACATAAACAAAAATTGACGCCCGTCGGTGCACTTAAATAACAAATGATTCAACGTTCAGATACATGTTGCAACAACTACAAAATCAAAAATAGAATGAGAAGCTGTTCTGTAAAAAAAAATGCTAACAAAAATAATTCATTCTATTCATGAGAAGCAAAAATTAAATACCCTTTGCACTCTTGTTTCCCTTTTACAAAGAACAAAAGAAATTAGTCTTCTGTCAACCAACAGGCTGGTTCAGCCTTCCTCATAATTATGGGAAATGTGATAACCCAGCATTAGGAAAATGTTTCCAATATTGTCAGTAAAAATGTCTTTACAGAAACTGTGAATTGGTTGCCATGCCACCACCACTGAGGTTTGACTTAAGTTGATGCATGTGGTCCAGGCCTTTGGTAAGGAACTCTCGCACAGTGTTGATTTCCATCAGAGTTAAGAAATTCAACTGTGAAATAATAGAAAAGAAGACATCAATTTTTTCACATTGCATGACTCAAAGCCTTTTTGTTGTGTACGTGCTCTATATTGAGGAATTTCCAAAAAGTTAAAAGGTTTAACAGTAAAAAGCTTTGATACTTTACTCATTTTGAAATTAAATTTGTGCAGATCAATGCACCAGCACAAGCGCATATCAAGTTATTCAATGCGCACAACAAGGGTGTGATGCAGACTTGCCACTGATTCAGTTTTTTCTGGAATCATTCCATTTTTTGTTTTTAATCGGGTGATATTCCGTTTTTCCGATTTTTATTCTGAAATTCTCTTTTTTTCCCCCGCCTCCGGTGTTTCATTTTTCTGGCGTTTTTATTTTGTTTTTAGGAAATTCAACAGCACGAGCTGTACTTTAAACTGTAATTTCATCTATAATCAATCACATTGTCCGGTATCTACATGAAAAGAATATCTGTAGTCAAGCATGTATAGGAATTGCCCATCGAGTATAGTTGATTAGCATGTATGTATTACAGGGGAGGTTACTACTATGGCTGCTGTTACAGCCACTACTGCAACAACTACCACCACAACTACAACCGTCACCGCTGCTACTACTGCTGCTAGTGCCATCACCTCTACTTCAACCACAATGTTATACACATATATTATCACAACTAATCCTCTTCCTCATACTTGTACAATTTCTTGTGAGTTTTCTACACAAAAAGCCAATAAATTGGATCTTAACTTTAGGCTTGATTTTAACTTCAGACTTCATCAGGGAAAGGAATTGTAACCCTCATAAAACCTGAAGTTTTACAAGTCCTTGTACTTTGTAGTACATAATTGGGATTAGACCAAGCATGTTGGCTTCAAATAGTACTTTAATAGGCATTTAGTACGTATAGGAATCGTGTCTATGATTCCTGATTTTTTTGGGAGGTTCAGATTACTCTTTTCATGTTTGAGGAGTGGCAGGTCTGGTGATGGAAAAAGTGTAAGACCCATGAATGCTGTTTCTGTTCTATGTGTACATGTGTATTCATTTTGACCAATATTTTAGGTTAACCACACGGTGAAATATTCATAATTCAAACCTGAACCATAGAAAGTCTAAATCCAAATGATGTGTGACAATCCCAAACTAGCTACTTTCTAAAGTAAAGGTCATCTGGAAGCTCTTTAGAAACTCTTTTAGTATTCCTCTACCTTGCTCCTCTACGTAAATAAGGCAAATATATGTGGATTTTTAATAACTTGCATTTCCAAGATTTTTTATAAATAATCAAATTCAAAGTAGTCAAAGAGTCCTAAAACATAGATTTTGACTTCTTTCTGTGTTAAAAAACTTACTGTATTCAGTACAAGACAGTGTATATATCTTGATTTATATGCAACTAACTCTGAATGTACTTTACATTTGATTAACTCCTATGAAATCTGTCATATTTTTTTAACTTCCAAATGAAAATTAGAGGTAATGTATTACCTTAGCGTGAGACTCTTCACTCTTTATAAAAACATCAATACTGCTCCTCAGTTTGGCTATCCTGAGGTCCCAGATATCTTTAATTAGAGTCCTTATCTCATCTGCTCGAGGGATGTCATCTGTGGCACTAAATTAAAGCAAAGGGAAACAAAGATATGTGTTACTAACAGAAATTCATAGATGAAAAACAACATGCATGATTTACTTATCAGACAGATTGTTTAAATTACTATTCACTTTGAAATTGAAACTGTCATCAAGCCTTTCAAGTGCAATTTGAAAGGTCATTAGAAAAAGTTAGATTATATTATACAGTGGAAACCTCACAAAACAAAGTCTGAGAAATCAAATTTCCTGCAAGCCAAATTTTGCAAGAGTATAGGTTATTTTTTTCTCTTTGGTTCTGTTAGAATCTGACAAATAATTCAAAGCCTTTCTGGTTTGATTCTCTTTATTCAAAAGTGGCACCACCAATATGCAGTAACCAAAGTACTATCTGTCAAGCAGCACTCAATGCTTATCGCTGCCCAAGTAAAAATGGGACTGGGGGAAGGTTTCTATAGTTATACGGGAAACAAATAGAAACTACCGTAAATGCAATTTTTAAAGAAGGTAAACAGTAAGCCAGTTGTTTATATTTTTTCTACATTTTTGTGGTTCAGGTATGCCCCTTCTGTAATTCGAATCCTCATAATTTGAAGTTTTGATCCATTCCCCAGCAATCTGAATTATGAGGTTTACATTGTATATATCCTTTTTGCGAATATCATGAATTCATTTTTCTTTCTAATTCAATTGAATGAATCTTTCTTTTTTTTTTCAAGCTAAAGTCTAGAGAAAATAAATGAAAAGTAAAAAGCAATGATAATAACTGTCTAATAAGATAAATAGAGAGCAAGTCTGAAAGGAAAAAAAGGGTCAAACAAGAAATGAGAGTCGCACCATTGTAAAAGAAGCTGAGTTATCTCAATGTAGAAAGGACTGGGCATCTCTGTGAAAAATCTGCTATCCATCTCCGCTTGCTTTTTCTCCTGAAGAACCTCTGAAAAATAAACTAAATATTATTACCTAGTGAAACTCAAAGAAAGAAATAGTACATGTAGTAGAAAGGCATTGCCTGCAGCCAAAAAGTTGTCTAGAATAGAGAACGACTTGAACCATGAGCAGGGTAAGAAAGGCAATGATGGTGAAAGTTTACACAAATTTAGGGAATGTATCTATAGCATTGAACACCAATAACAAGGCATTTTAATGACGTAATAAAGTTTGACATCAAATTCATCATGTAAAGAGAGAACGAAAGAAAGGAGAAAAAAAGGTAACTGATTTACAAAATTAAGGAAATAGACTTCTTTTTATAGTATACATACCTTTTTTTTCCTTATACTATTAATATTTTAAGTATTAATTTTCACATAACATTTTGATAAACTGGACATCGAATATTTTGTAATAAAAACCTCTAATAATTATTGCTATCAATTTTTTTAATAGAAATTAGAACAATACAATATGTTTACTAACATCACTTTAAAAAAAAAGGCTTCAGATATATGAAATTCCCAAAGTATAAGTTGGAATTTGTAAAATTTAAAAATTTATAAACATCAAATGCCCTTTAGTTTAACTAGTTTTTAAAGAGGTTGCAAAAAGGATACTCTTTCATTTCTAGAACAAGTGATAATTTTTTTTTATTTGAAAAATAAAACTGTCAATAGAGATGGTTCTAGATCAAAACATAGCGATTTGTGCCTGTCCATCCTGTTTGCCTTACATAGTGTAAAGTCAATTAAATCATAAGATTCAATTTCAAGTATTCCTCATGCTTTAATGGACATGAAAAAAAAATATAAATAAGATCTCACCTAAAGCCATCCAGTCTGGAGGCACTATCCGACATTTTTGTCTTTGTTTTAAGTTGATAGCGAGCCATAAAGGCACACTAACCGGTAGACCAGCCATAAACGGTCCAATATCACCCTGCATGCAAAGAGAAACAGGTAAAAAGATATTATTTTTAAATAAACGTCTTATATCAAAAATTGTTAATACTAAAGCGAATTGAAATTCATTTTTCATCTTTTCCTGAAGAGCTATTTTAACTTCTGGAAAGGAATTCAAAACTGCATGACCAATTCAAATACAGTAAAACATGACTACAGTGGAACTTTTGGTTCCCAAAGAAAAATCACACTGTAAGCAAGCCCCCACTATATTCATGTCAAGAAAACACCACTGAAAAACTTGCAACAATTGAAACATTTGTTACCTCCACTTTTCAACAATAAAATTAACACAACTCCTGACCCTTCTTTTGTTTATTGGTTTTGTTGCTTGTTTTTCGTTGCTCTCTGTCTTATTTTCTTTGTGTTTAGTTACGCAGTAGTCAGAAATGATCTACAGAGACACACCCATAATTTCTCTGTCTGTCTGTCTCTCTTTTGTCAGTACAACATCATTCATCAATAGGCTGACCAATCACATTGTCAAATTGTTGACTTCATACCTCTTGAGTGCCCCGCCCCCCACTGGTTTATTATTACACACAACATCAAACTAACCGTTTGCATCCTTTGTCTAGACCTAGTCAAGGACAAACAAAGACAGTAGGAATGTTATGTTTAGGCTGTATTGAACCCATACTAATGTTTGGATGAAAAAGGAAAAAGGATCTGAAAGTGTGGAGGGACACGGCCACCAATCATCCAATGCTACGAAGTATTGCACTTTATGGATGAAAAACAAAATTGCAATTCAATCTTTTCCTAAAAAAAACTATAAAAATTGATGGTGAAAAAAAAATGAAGCCCGATCATTGTTTTGCTTGTTTTTCATAAGATTTTACCTTCCATTCTTTAAAAACACACTTACACTTATTAGATAGATTGTGTCCTGTGTGAAGTTTGGGACGATCTTGACATGTTCTTTTTCTGCTAAAAATTCCACCTCTGATGGATCCATTGCTGTTAAAATAATTTGTCTCAGATCAACCTGTTTGTCACCTAGATTTCTTTTTTTTAGTTGACTTTCAGGCTGAAATTAAGTAAAAAAAAGATATATTTAGACATCTTTTTGTTTGCTTTTAAATGTATCATTTATGATTTTAAAAATCTACCTATGATAAAGAGTATCAGAAAACAAAACTTTAGGCATCTAGTGAGGAACAGTTTAAAAGTAGAACTGGGTGTGAGACAGTGGAAAGTGGTTGAACTTTTAGATAAAAATATGATGTGTGCTCTGCATGGATGATAGAAGGAACAAAATTAATCGTAAGACATTAAAAGTCAACCCTTTTTACAGTTACAGAAAACAAGGTATAAATAAACATGTACATGTCCTATAGAGAGAGAAAGAGAGAGAGAGAGAGAGAGAGAGAGAGAGAGAGAGAGAGAGAAAGAGAGAGAGAGCATTGATTAGTTGCTTGGCCTGTTTGTTGGCTTTTATTTTCTGGCACTCCTAACCCACAATGGTCCCGCTTCTGTTTGCATCGTGGCCATATTTAATATCTACAGAGGGCATATAAAAACTTAATGAGTACAAAAAAATTTATTTTTGAAGAAAATGAAGACATTTTATCAATTTGTAAAAATTGTTTTTGTCCTACCATTTTGGTACAGTAAATTATATAATGTGGCGCTATATATCTTATCTTAAAGGAAATAACCCCTCAAGTCTAGTCAATAGCGATCCAATCATCTCCTGTCCGTATCGAATATAACCATCATGTAAACAGATGCAGGACCGCAGTGGGTAAGGAGTAGCTTTTTAAATATAACGTCATCCCCTCATAGACAAGTCTCAAATCTAAGATCTAACAATTTTACAGAAAATCAAAGCAGAGAGACTAGCACTTCAGTCTCAATATATTATACTACAGATTCTAGTTAATCCCAACCCAAACAGTAAGGAAAATAGCATGATGTTACTGTGAGATCTATGCAAACCCACAGCTTCCCAGACGAGGTCGCCTACGTGCACTACACTGTGACTGCCTTGATCTAACGTAAATAAAAGGTTTACATCATATCTCCTATATTCTCTGAATGTACACACACTGAAATACTCACAAATGGTGCTGTCTGGGCTGATATTAGTGATAAAGAAAGTTTTCCGTCGAAAGCCCTTTTAAAAGCTTATAAATATATAATAACATTAACCTGCCTTATGCTTATTTGGAGGAACTGCAAAGCCGCATTAGCTCATCTTCTTAGTAGACTTGGTACAGAACAGATTCTCTTCCGTATGTTTCAAGAATATGCCATTACAGATTGAGAATTGGATAAGTCTGAATGAAAAAATGATTTATGATACAATTTTTGTTAGAGAATCTAATCTAGGTCCTAGTCCTGGTCTACTGTTTGATAATTATTTTTAGCTTCTTGTTTCTATTTTCTCTTTCTGTTGTTTCCCGGGGAAAGTATCGAGACACAGTTCACACTTTTTCGTGCATTCCGATTTCTGCGCACGATTAATTGAGTATTTTAGAGGACAAAGTATGCTGCTGTGGTTAAAAAATAATCTAACTGTATTTAGAATACAGTATATTTTAGGTTGCTACATGTATCACAAAAACTTTAATCATGACACAGATCTAGATCTAGAAATATACAACTGATATTGGTTTATTTGATTGCGATACCGGCAAAATGTATCCAAAGTGTTTGGTTGTCGAAGAAATGACCGCAGGCTGCTGTCATCTCATGAGTTAAATCTATCCCTTTAGTTGAAGAGAGGGCATTTCTGTGTTCTCAGATTAAATACATCATTCTCTTGCCTACTCTTGGCCCCAAATGTTTGCGTGTGTATAATAGACAGGGGTTGGGTGGGTTGGGTTGGTTTAATGTCCGACAGCAGCACTATGTAGGCTATATTGTGGACGGGCCCCAAGACGAACGTCTGACAATTTTATGTGCTGCCACACACGAGACAGGGCGGGGATACCATGACTCCTGTCTCAGCCGGTCACATTATACTGACACCGACCCAACCAGTAGGGAACGCACCAGCCAGGATTCGAACTCGGGACCTTTTGCGTCGGAAGCCGATGTTCTACCCCTAGACCGCCGCGCCCCGCTATATAGACAGGGGGTGATGCGCTAAGTTTCTGTGTCAGGAAAGATGTTTCCGGCAGGCACAGTTTCTGTTAGTACATGTACTGCGCCCATCCCTCTATTTGTTTTACGCGATTTGTGATTGTGTCACCTTAGGCAGACCTCAGTGGTGCAATTTTGACGACTCTTGGCGAACGCCTTCAGTTCCTCGTACATGCCACGGACGTTGCCACAGTCGGCGGAGAGTTGGATGCCGCGATATAAATCCAGTCAGTAGTCATTGGGTCGGACGATCTTCTGGGCGTCGCAACTGGCTTTTCTGAGTGCAGCGAGTGTCTTCTCAGAGGTGTCTCTCTCTCGTGAAAGAGCAGGGCGGATCGTTAGGTTGAGATTACAGACTCTAGTTTGGAGATCCCTGCCTAAACCAGCTTGGGGTTTTCTTCTCCCGCATGCCGAAGGTGTCTATGCAGAGTTGTAGATGGTCACACGGGTGTTTCCCCATGACTCGTCCACCATGTTGGTTTGACAGCCTTGAAGGGCCTCCTGGGGTGACTTTGCGAAACGCGCGCAGACATCAGGAACGGAGGTGAAGGCTGTGTTGATAAGAAGTCGCCCTTTCTGCTTGTAGTTGTGTATCCGCTTGGATTTTGGCTGCGATCAGCGTATGGTCAGTGTGGCAATAACGGCTGCTGCAAACTCAGTTCAGTGAGTATCTCCTGGTGGTGATGAGATCCAGCTGGTTCCAGTGGTGGGATCTGTTAGTGTTAGAAGGAACACAGCTCGGGTAATCTCTGCCCATTTTCGTTTAGCTTGCCGACACCAAAATGATCGAGGCAGCGAGGCCAAGAGTCACGGTCGGCTGCAATCCGGGCATTGAAATCCCCGAGTAGATATATAGATACTCTGTGGTAGGGATCGCCTTGATGGTGGTCTACAGGTCCCCATAAAACTAATCCTTCACTTCGGCTCTGGAGCTGAGAGTGGGAACAAAGACACTCTAGATGGTCACTGGGCCCATTGAGCTGGAAAGGCGGAGGGCATGGACTCTTGGCGTGCCTCGGGAGGGCGGTTCGACTGCAGGCAGTAAGCTATTCTTCACTTCCAATCCGACGCCGTGTATGCATAGCTTGTCAGGTTCCTTGCCCTGGCAGGAGAATCTGTGGTCCTGTTCTCTGAGGCTACTGCTGGGTGCAAGCCTGGTATCTTGCAGGGCCGCAATGTCAACGCCAAGCCTCTTGAGCTCGCGGTTGATGATAACTGTCTTTCTCGCTTCATTAATTTGTTGTAGGTTGCCGTAGAGGCCAGGACACATGGTTCTAACATTTGGAAAACGTGTCTTTCTTTATTTTTTGCCTGGTGCATGGTTAACAGTGTGCTCTTTGGTTTCTGTCCTCAGCTCCAAGCACCCATGGAAGAATAGAGATCTTGACAGGTCAGCACATTACTGATCAAAGGCTGCCCAGCTTGATGCGGGCGGTAGCTGACCAGCGGGACTATTTTGATCCCTCTCACCGTCGGAGACAACCCGTAGCGTCCAGGCCAAGGCTTATACGCTACGCATCACTCGTAGCTGTTGTCTCTCGTGTTGGTTCTATCTCTTGAACAGCGGCACTCAAGTGAATTCTCCAGGATGCAAGCCCGGGTAAAATGTTTGGAGATCCTCAGCTGCCCAGTCGTCAAGACCCCACTCTTGGTCACACTGATGTGGTCCAATAGAAAGCAGAGCAGTTCGTTTGGCACCAGGATGGCCGCGTGGGTTCAGAGTTCAGCCTCATCCGATTCCTTGTAGTTCAGCCTAGGTCCGACGACTGTCGTCACAGTTCACCCTTTTTCACGTATTCCGATTAACATGCACGATTACGCCCCCCCCCCCCCCCCCCACCCCCTCTCCCCCCCCCCCCCCCCCACCTCATTTCCCTCTAGAACCGACCCGCTTTTTAAATATCTCTCTATAAATGCCTCTTTGTCTCTCTCTCTCTTTGTCTCTCTCTCTCTCTCTCTCTCTCTCTCTCTCTCTCTCTCTCTCTCTCTCTCTCTCTCTCTCTCTCTCTCTCTCGAACTATCTATTTATCTATCTACCGTCCCAATATCGGCCCTACTCAAACGTTTTCTTCGTTTCCTATTAACGAAACGTACACATAGGTGGAACTGATTGGACAATACTGTGCGTGTGATAACAAAAGGAAGAGGCGAAGGGGATATACATGGTTAACACTAACAGAGAGGCGTCAGGAATGGTGCATATGTCATAGTTGCGTCTTTCATCGTATAAGACGTCAAGACGAAGACTCCTATTATTTGTGGCTCCAATACTTGTTTCTTAATGATATTTTTTTTCTTTGCCTCTCAAATGCCTAAAATAAGATCCACGGTAACAATAGCTGAGATATAATATAGTAAAAATGGCATGACATGACTACCGTTTGACTACCGAGACTGCTGTATTAATATTCTATTTTTCTTCCTCAAAGCCCTATCTCACACTAGCCACTTTCGCTATGGCCAAGTTTATCGTATTATTGAAAATGGCTCCATGAGAATGTTCTTATGGTTCTATGTTAGGGCGACGCTGATTTGTTCTAGAATGGAGAGTTCGAAGCGCTAGATGGACTCCCCCCCCCCCCCCCCTTTAATCTAAACACTTGACATGTCATCAGCTAATCATTATAGATGTGATGTTCCTGTCTTCAAAACATTATTTGTTTTATAGATACCTAAGCTTTGTGAAGTATTCTATCTTTGTATTTTACCGCGCGTGTATGTGTGCGTGTTCTTACTGCCAGTTAGCCATAAAGAAAACATAAACACTCATACTATTAATTGGCTGAATGTATATTATAATAATATATACGGTATATATAAAGGTAATAATTTTAGGTACCGGGTATGTTCTTTTATGTACCTTCTTTTGTATAGACAATTAGATTGCAAGCTAGTATCTACTTTTGCTGTAATCCAAGTCCCTAGCTATAAAATCGATGATATTTTAAAAAAAATTGTTTTTTGATTTTAGAACTGAATAAAAAGGCAGATACAGGTAAAGGTACAAGTATACACAGTGGAAGAATGCAAGGGGACAGACATACACGTTCATTAACATGTATTTCAAAACTTGGTGCTTGGCGCAAAGCGATATAAGAATCAACTATCATTTAATGTGAATACAAACTCAGCAGAGAGACGAAGGTACCCCAATAATCTAAGCATTATTTAGCAGATGAACGGCACCAGTTTCAAGTTTCGCAAATATCTTTATTGACAAAAAGGCAAATGAGACCAGCCCAAAGCTACACGTTTACAGGTTTATCTTCAACAAGCTCACCCAGAACACATTTCCAAAATTAATGTGGGAATTGCTTTCAGATTATATTTTATTCTTATGGTGTCAAGTTGTGGTATGGAGCAGACTTTCTAAAGACACCGATTAATTATCGAGGTCCGCCTCCAAAACGCGACTGGTCCACCTCTCTCTTGAGCATTGAATCAGATTTACTTCAGATTAGTGCAGCATTTACAACGTGTATCCAACGCTACACGGTCCAGTTTGTTTTTGCACCCAAACATTTATCATTATATTTAAAAAAATGAAACAATAAACCTCTGGATAAGCAAAACGACATCTAAAATTAAAATGAGGGGCCCACACCATGGCCGCACCTAGGGCCCCCTGCAACCTAAATCCGGTACATGTAGGGCCTATTGGCTGCCGCAGTCAAGAAGACTAATAAGATATTTTCATTGTCAATTTTGCATGCTATTTTCGTTTATTGGCAGTTTGTGATTTAAGTGTCATTTAAACCTCCATTTATATATTCTGGGCAATCACCATATTGGACAATACAATCACAAATGGAGTCACGACGGCTCAGACCGAGGCTACCTGCAACATCTGGTATCCTCGTCTCAGACACATAGGCCTACGGTGAGAAAAGTGCTTCACACCCCCCCCCCCCTCCAAGCGCCCGGGACTGATTATGCCCCCCTACAATTTAGTATAAGTATAACATGTGGTCTAGACGGCTATGGATAAATTATATTTATAGGAAATAAATGTTGAAATTAATTTGCGATTAAACTTAGCGTATCAATGTTCCACAATTCTTAAACCAGCGGTGTGATTAAAAAAAAAAAAAAAAAAAAACACAACAAATAAACCCCCCCAAAACAACAGCAACAAAAAAAAACAACAACAACAAACCAAAATACGTGTTACTTGTTGGTATCTTAAAAACGCACATGGAAAAGTAATAATTTTCACTTGGGCAAGTAAAACGCTGCATGTCCCACCCCCTAAATCCTTTGTATGAAGGACGTTGCTTGAAATACATTGTGTTGTGCGACTATGCTTGACCTGACAAATTAATTTGCAGTTGATGTGTGGAGAAGTATGCAGCAATTTAGCCTTTTCTATGTGTGCGTGTGTGCTTTCTTTCGTTCCTTTTTTTTTCAAACGAGATAAGAAAAAAATATTTAGTCTAAAATTCCACTGAAGCCCAGAGCTCAAATTCTTCTTTTATCTTAAGTTCTATATTTAGAATATTTCTATTCCTATTAAATATGTACTGTTCAAACAGATGGACAAGTCTCCATCATCGAGGGCTATGTTTTTTTTTAAACCATTACAACACAATTTTCTTGATAAATCCATTGTAGTTCAGGTGCTCAACGTTTCAATCGGGCTTCATGTTCCAATTGGGATACATGAAAACAACAACAACAACCCCGTCAACAAAAACAACAACAACAAACACACTTGTAAAAAAATCCACAACAAACCACTATCATCATCACCACCAACAAACACGAAAAAGCAAAGCAAAACAAAACATACATGTACATTTTGCTTTTGTTGTCTGACGAAACCAATAGAAGACGAAACGTTGTATGTGGTATTTAAAAAAAAATTATTTTTCATTACCAATGGCTGTGTTATCCCTATCCATACCTCTCATTTGTTAAACTTGTTTGTGGTTCTTAAAAAAACAACAACCAACAAACCCAACTATATTTACTAGTATATCTTCCCTTTTCACTTGCATGTGGTTCTTGACAATTGAGTAGATGTATTTTTTAGTGGTGTGTTCTTGTTTCCACATTACAATTTACATTATGTGTACATGTACATTTCTTTTAAAATGGGGCATAAAACATGAGAGCACCCGTGATTTTCACACTCGTTTTTTCAATATGTAGCCTCCCTTTATCTTAAGGCAGAACATAGCCTTTATTGTACTTTCAGATTGACTTGGAATTCAAATTTGTCATCCGCCCACGTATATACATTATAAAGTTTAAACAAAGAATTCTCAAAGAAGTTCGAACTACAAAAACTAGACCTGGTCTTGAGAAATCATACAACAAGATTATAAGAATCTCATCAAAATAAAAACGAAGCCTAATAAAAATAAAAAAGGTCAGAGGACAACAGGAAATAATTTTGGATTGTCCAATCCACTGGGGCTATCCAAGTCACATGACAAGGAGAAGGGAAGAAAAAAAAAAAAAAGAAAAAAAAATACCCTGTTGGTCTGAATGGTCTCACTCTCTCAAGACTCAACCCTCAACCGAGACTCTCCCACAAGCTTCAAGTACGTGGATAGTTCGAGGATAACGAGGGTAGATTAAAGAATAGACATTCGTTCTAAAAAGTAAGAATTTTAACTAGATCTAGTCGATCTATACGTAGATAATGTTTTACTTTAGACATGTAGATCTATCAAGATTAGACCCAGGTCACCCATATCTGGAATAGAAGCGAGACCGCGGGATCTCTCTAGATCTGTTATGTTGGGGAGACTCTCTAGATCTATATCTATGATTTAAATCCAGGGTATTTTTGACAGTACATGTATTATTTGGACTTACGAATCTAACAAGTAATAGAAATAGGATCCAGGCCTGGCCTAGATCTTAACAGGGGATACTTTTTATTTGGTCTAAAATTAGATCTAGAATCTAGATTTCTATCTCATGAATGTTCCTGTCCATATAATGGTTTTAAACGCTATCACATTTATTCTGCTTCAGACAGTAAATCGGCCCTAATTTTAATTACACTGGGAGAGAGCTTAGCTTTCTTATTCAATTTGATGGTCAGACTAAAGAATTTGATTTGAAGAAAAAAGCTCAATTAAAATTTATCTAGATCTAGAATCTAGATAGATCTAGTCTAGTGCATGCACAAAATTGGACAAAAACGTGCATGTCAATATTGAGATAAAAACACTATAAATGTCTAGTTCTCATAGACACACCCATCAACATATATGATTGAAATTAGATCTAGAGACAACAAATTGGAACCAAAACTCACCTCGATCAAGGTGTAGGTCTAGAAAACCTAAACCTAGAATGGCTAGATGACACAGATATTTATCTGCATAAACAGTCAAAAGCTGATTCTAGACCTACAAGAAGAATATTAAATCTCTTTTGTAGTCTAAAGTTTGGCTGTGTCTTTTTTGCATCCTCAAGACTAGAGATATAAAAGCACAATGTTCTAAGTTATTCTAGATTCACATCTGATAGTCCTACATCTCCACAAATCTACTGATATGATTTTATAATCAAATATATTGGCAATGGAGTAAATTTAAAAACACTAAATCAATTCAAAGAGACCCAGACTCTAGTCAGCTAAGCATGAACTTCTGAGTCTTTTGGTATCACTTTTTTCAGTTCATGTTGTAATTGATACAGGTTTCCAAATTGATTCTGACATTATTTTTCTTTCTAAAAATCTGTCATCATACTGATAAAATATTAACAATAAAAAAAAATAATTAAAATTTCAATGTTTCTTTCCTCATTCGAAATTGTGATGGGCTGTTATTAGTGAAGGACCTCACAATGGTTTCTGACTAAGTCATTGACCACTTTCTTCAGTGGATTGTGTGTCTAGACATTTTCGTACGGATTACTGAAAACTTGAGGAGTAATCAAACATGGAGTCAAATCCAGAAAAAGACAGTGGAGTACTTGGATCCCTTTTCCAAACTGTCATAAATGAAATGAGGGTAAGTATCAAATTAATTCTTTCTGTCAAATCCGAACTGTACCATTTCATCAGTTGTCTACTTCTAAATTAGTATCATAGTAAGGTCTAAAAATCTGTTTTTTCTAATTAATGTGAATATATTATAGTCTAATAAGTTCAGATACTGTTAATGTTATAATAGATTTTCCTAATCTCTCTAGCTATATAATGTATGACTTAAGTTTAAAGTTGAAAATTATGTAAATAAAACGTCTAACTCTTCCGCCCCCTTTCCCCCACATATGAAAAGATGTATGTTGGTTACTTTAGAGTATTGGTGAATTTGTCACATTGTCAATTGTTTTCTATACAAAAGTCTTGATGTAAAAGAAGATCTTGATAAGTTCATTTTTCAATCATGAACAAGTTACAAAAATCACCAGGTATCACTCACTTTTTGAGATATAATAAACTTTTATTAATGATTTCTGTTATTTTTAAATTAAGTTTGTTATAAATCTTATCTAGCTCAAGTTTAGTACCTATCGGATTATAAATATATAAGGGATCAAATCCTGATAAGACCAGGTTGAGGGTAGATTGGTCCTTGGAACGTGAGGAATCAAAACATCTTTATACAGAGAAAGAAATAGGAACAGGCAGGCTCTTCAACCTGATAATTTCAATTTAAAGCAAAATAATATAGACACATGTCTAGTAGCCATAAAAATCAAATGTATGCCAATTACCACTAAATTAAAAAAATTAATTAAATTGTTGCAGTTATTATCACACTCGCTCATAAATCCTGAACTGCTTTTTGAAAGGAATAGTGCTTCATTTTATACAAGCAGTTTTAAAAATGTGCTATACTGTACTGATACGTGGAAATAGTTAGTTAACTGTTATCGGAACATTTTCTTTCCTCATAGTCAGCCAATTATCATTATGATTGTGTTGCCCATTAATTTTTCTTCTTTGAATTATGCAGGGTAGTACTCCAATATGGGAAGACTTTACTTACAAGTCAATGAAACTTCACAGTTCTCTCAAGTAAGTGGAAAATTAAAGTTATAAAAAGATTTGTGAATATTAAAGTAAGTTAAGTCTTTCCAAAACTATCTTTTTTCGGTTTTGAGCCCTGCTTTGACAAACACTGGTTAACTTTAACTCAGTGTGAGTAAAGTAAAACGTGACTGAACACTTCCTGCATATATATATATCCTGCTTTAGAGACAGTCTAGACAATTAAGTAAAAAAAATAGTTTACTCCTAGGCCTATTACAAATGTTTTTTTTTTTGGTGCCTTATTTGCGTTGAGTTTTTTTTGGTGTTTTTTTTCTATTTTTGTCTGCAAAAAAGTATGCCTCTTTAAAAAAAAGATCTTCAACATAGTGTGTGTGTGTTTTTTTTTTTCTAAGTTTAGCAATCAAACACAAATACTAAATTGTATCGTTGTTAGTAAATTCTAAATGTTTAAATTTCATTTCTTTATAAACCCAGAACCACTGTTGTGAGTATTGGAGCCTTTCTAGAAGCATTTCAAAAAGTTGCGGATATGGCAACAAGCTCTAAAGGTAAGGGTTCAATATCTTAGATTCTTTTAAAGTATATATTTAAAGTTACTTTCTGCACAGTAGAAATTTTTTTTACCAATGACATAGACTTCTTAGGCATTTTGATGGACGAAGCTCTTTGCTGTTTGAGAAAGAGTACTGATTTGTGTGTTTCTGTGTGTATCGGCACATAGCTTTTCAAAAACGTTTTTGTATTGTTGGTTCATTTACAAAGTGTTTTCTTGTAGAACAGTGTTTTTGTGATATATTTTCTAAGAACCTAATCTGCATTTTAATTGTTCGAGTCAAATCAGAATTGAAAGGCAATTTTTTCTTCTTTTTTTTTTCTTTTCCTCAATACATCCATCACTAAAAATGGTGAAAATAGGTTTGCCATGGTCGAAAATACTTTTGCTTGTAACTGTTTTTTTTTATATTAATAAATAATTTATCTAAAGGCAAAAAGAAAAAAGGACATGACTTTTTTTTATTCACCTCTAAATTGTCTTGTATTAAAATTTGTGTGGAGAATGTTTTTGTCGTTTAGAAAAAAAATAACAGTAAAAACTATCATTGGTTATGTTAAAAAGGATAGAATTGGTCATAAGTTTATAAATGTACAACTTAGTGCTGTTAGTATAACATTTTATAACTTTGTGTAATATAAATCTGAAGGCATCCTCTTTCATTCACATTAACTTTTTAATTAATCTAACTAGAGGAAGATATCTAGATATTCAGTTGATCACTTTATATAGTGCATTATAGTAAGTTTTGATTCTCTATATGATCACTATCGAATGGTTGCACCTCCATAACCTGTGAAGCCAAGAGGTTAGCTTGTCATCAGTGGCCTGAACTGTACATCAAGTTTTGTAAAAGGGAAGTGAAGGATTATATGGTTGGTTGTCTCAGGACTTCCATTAATAGCGCAGGTGATTTCCAGAGTTGCCGTTTATTCACCTATGTCTTTTTTGCAATCAGTGTTCTATTTTCTGGTTGTCAAAGCCAGGAATATGTTCTGATCGGTCTTTGATCAGGTTCCACCTGTCTGTAAATTATTTGCCCATTCTTCTCTCTATGTCATGTTGAAACGCTCAATGGTTAATTTGCAGAACAGTCATCTAGATTTGGGTGTGGTCACTGTGAATGCATATAAGTAAAGTAACAAATAGTGCGATGTAAAGTCATATCTGTTGTGGTATGTTGATATGAAAAAATGCGTTTGAAAAAAATAATAGGATTGATTAAAAAAACAACAGACCAACAGACAAATTGATCTCAAAAACAAAATTTCAACAGTAAATAATACCATATTAAGATCAATTATTTATTGCTTAAATCATAGCCACTTAATTAAACCTGGTTCAATATAAAACATACATGTTCAAAGATAACATTCAAAGTGGATGCACTAAAAATAGCAACCCAAGTGAATAACCCTCTGCAAAACCCAGGCATGGGAGTTTTTAACCTCTCATATATCACAGCTGCTGGCTGAAGTCTTGTATGATTTCCGTTTCCGTTACGTTGGTTATGAAGCCACTTGAGCCCCCTGCCTTCCGTGTTACCTGGATCTGTGCTGGAGGCGACAGGGCCGGGCTATGGCCAGGCCTGAGGCCTCTAGACACTCTAAGCTTAATACTCTAGCCTCGGGGAGGCTTTCAGGAAACTTCCTTACTCTCCTGGCACCTCATTTTCCCCCACCGCTTGTGATTCCGCAGAACAATCTCTCTTGTGGTTTGGTGAGAGTTCAGTATACAGTTATCTTTTAGTTTCCATGTTGGAAAAATAAAATAAAAGGAGGAATGAGATGCGTATGTAACTTTTAACGTGAACATGTGTAGAGAAAAAGAAATGGAGGAGTAGGGGGTTGTGGGGGAGATAATTACACTCTCGGGATTTTCCGATTGCTCTGGCTGCTGCTCACGCCTGGACTCCACCGGAAGTTTTATAGCTCCGACTTATTAGCGTAATTAAGAAACACTTCAGGGTATAACTCCCCTCTCTCTCTCTCTCTCTCTCTCTCTCTCTCTCTCTCTCTCTCTCTCTCTCTCTCTCTTCATATCTCCTCTTTCTCTCTCTCTCTCTCTCTCTCTCTCTCTTTGCCTATTATTCGTTGCGTCAACCATTTTGCGTTTTTCATTTTGCAATTTAATTCACTTATTCCCTCTGCCCCCTCCCCCAATTCACACACTTTTTGCTTCACATTGCTTGCTGTCCGTATTTTCTTTCATCCATATTTAGCTTTTCTTTACTTAAAATTACTAGACTTTCCGTATTCGGCCACATACACATATTACTAATTAGGTTGCTATTAAGTGTTTTTTCACCTGGTAAGACTAACGGAAAGAACTTTGTAAAGAAATAAAGGTAACCAGAAGATTAGTGCCGAATGAAGAAAAAAATGATGAACAAGAGGCGACAAAACACACCTCTCCGGTGCTACCACGCTACCTGCATGAGTGCCTTGTATTTTTCCCACGCCCTGTCAGTCTTTGTGTTTTTGACACATCTGTTGTGTTAAATTTTTCCAGTGCCTACCGTTTGTTTTCTACATAAATATTTTGGAGTTTAAAGTTGAAGTCGAGGCTCGTTTAGTCAAGAGAATAATAATAAAACAAGTTTACAAACATGCCAAATAAAGGTTATGGTGATAATTGATATGTTTGTACTTCTTTTTGGTACTTTTTATTTACTCAGCCCATGTCCTCTTTGTTCAGCCTCCACAACAACGATCTTAACTGCACTAACTGAACTGCATCAACTGGTTTTAATGATGTAGCTCACGTTTACACCTTATACAAAGGATTGTCTAGTCTAGCCTTACTGGATACTGTGATGAAGAGAGTCTGTAATAATTATAAAACGTGCTCAAGAGGGGAGACTTGTTTTACAAGAGGCCTAAAATTTAAACAAATGTGTTAGAACTAGGGAAAATCTATAAAACTGCCAACCGCTACTGGAAAACAAGGGTAAACTCGTGTCATTCCAATGAGCCCTAGACAGTTTATCTCTTAAATTGTCTTGTTTGCCTAAGATTACAATGTATCTCTGTCTACCTCTGGGACCCTAGCCCATAGCTGAATGTCATAGAAGTGGGTCTAAATGAAACATGTTGACTGTTGGAAAATTTATAC
Source organism: Elysia chlorotica (assembly GCA_003991915.1). Classification (NCBI taxonomy): domain Eukaryota; kingdom Metazoa; phylum Mollusca; class Gastropoda; family Plakobranchidae; genus Elysia; species Elysia chlorotica. The sequence goes on along the minus strand of RQTK01000126.1, from coordinate 229,634 downwards.
GATCTGAGGGTCCCTTCACAGACTACCGTCATATCAATTTCGGTATACCAACACTAAAAACTCTGGCACACGTCCAAGCTACTTTTAAAACAAAACGTGTCAAGTTAAAAGCAAAATACGTTTGTCATCATAACTAACTTAGAGGCTACCGGTTTGCGGTTTCAGACAGTGGGTCAAGCTAGTTATATGAACAATTTTACGGGTTTCTGTCTCCACCGAGCAGTAATACAGCCGTGTAGTTATATCACAGAAAGTGTATAATCAGATCTACGTATTTGCGGGCACCCGAGACTAATTCTGCTCTCAGTTTCTAGCAGTCCACAATCATGACAAATACCATGGTAATTTGATTTGCTCGTGTTTGGTTGATTTAAGCTGTCCACGTTGATTTAGTATGAATTTAAATGACGCCGAGTTTGTAGACCGATGGAAATAATTGCATCCATGTAAAGTATTTGTGACTATGAGATTGGGCATAGTCCATTGATCATTCTGTATCGGTAGACCCTTATAAATGGTAGCACCACTTGTGGCTTATGTAACACATGAACCAGAAGACAATACGTAAGTCCTCTAATAGAAATGACAGAAAAACAAACAAACAAAACAAAAGCACAAGTTAGGCATTTGGTATTACATCATTGTCAAGTAGAGTTTAACTTAAAAATATAATGTTGGTTACTCATGTGGGCACCCACTTTTATATCATAAATAGATATAGGCCTCTTACCATTTTGAACTTGAAAGCAAAATGCCCTTGACAGTTAGACTCTAGACAGTGATTGAAGCCAGGAATGCTGCTAGTCTAGATCGGTGGATACATGTAATGCGAAACTTAAATCGTCACTGGTGGTGGAGAATTAGGTGCTGGGTAGGGCAAGAAGGAAATCATCCTACACTAGATACTTTTGGTTTCGAAATAATTATCAATCCATCTTTATGAGATAACTAGCTTAATAATCGTGTGTGTCCTTCATTCGACCGTGCGAAGCATTTGAAATCTGTTAAAAGATTCGTTGATGCATGACCAATGGAATGAGGAATACCGGTGCATTCTTTGCTTTACTGCGTGATCTATTGACACCTTTTCATTGCCCACGAGTTTTAGATAGGGGAAGTCCTCGACTTTCTGCGTTTCTGTGTTTTTCAGCGTAAAGTTGTTTTCTGTATCTTTTCAAAACCTATTTCCGCTCCCTCTTGAACACATGAGTTAAAGGTCCTATAATTTATTTTGAGCTGCGTCTTAAATGATTTGTATCTGATAAGCGTTAAATGCAGAAATTGAGAATGAAGGTCAAGTTCTCTCCATACGGAAATTTATGCCCGTTATCGTAGAACTAACAGTGACAAAAATGTTCCTGGTGTCAAACTCAAGCGGGTTTCAATAAGAATCAGATTGGTTGTTTATGTTGTGTATTTTATACTCCCGTAGTTGTGCACCCCCACCCCCCAAAAAAAACAACAACAAACAAACATAAAAAACGACAACAACCAACCAACAACTACCTGAAAATATTTTTGGAAACCACTGCCCTCGGCTTGTATTTGAAACTTTCCACACCGCGATGTCTTCACACCCCCACCCCCTTTTTTTATACAGTGTCAATTTTTGCTCGTAATGTCTCATGTGGCATACTGGAGACAAAAAAGTCATCATAAGATACACAGTTTAATTTAGAGGCAACATTTATTTATGTCCGACCAAGAATGGCGATCTTTTTTCTTAGGTCAAACGTATGCGATTCTTATTTGAATTCCTAAATCTTTTGAAAACGGTTCTATTCTACCTCAGGCGCATGTCGCTCTACTTGGTGCCGATGAGCCATCGTAGTCCTCCTTGTTGTGGTGCAATTAAAGTTCACCTCCCAAGGACGCTCAAATTGCTCTCTTTGAAATGTGCTCGCTGCCAGGCACTCTGCTCTCGACCAAGTGTGGTTAATTATAAACCGCTGTGTATGGCTGGTGTGGAACACTTGGCGTCAAGTGTTTTTGCTGATTAGTCATGACCCAGGTCACAACAAAAACACTGAAGCCCAAAACAAGCTTTGACTCAAATAGCACCAGGCGGCATATAAGTACAAATAAAAAACAAATTGGTCCAACAAAAAAAACCCCAAAGAAAACAAGGGGAACCAACAATCAACTTAGAGTATGATTGTGGTATGCGTATTTTTTTTTCAAAGGATTATTTTTCATTTGAAAGAGCCGCAGTCTCTGTGCGAGATTTCCAAGGAAAGCGAATATATGCGCGTAAAACCAGTAACATGATAAGACTAATTAAATATGTGTACTCAACTTTCTTGTCTGTTCAATTATCAGCTGCCATATAAAAATTTAAGGTTGCCAGTCAAAGTTCACTCCATTAGATTTAATTTATTTATGTTCTTTTGTTCTTGAAGTTTCATCAAGAAAACCAATATCTACTTGGTATGGATTATGACTTGTGCTCTTTTAATCGAAAACTTATAGGCCATTCTGCATGATCGTGTCAAGATTGTTACTCATCTGGCGAACACTTAACTTAGCTAATATATCTTTCTTGCAATGTTGAAAAAAATTAGCCTCAAAATAGTACAAATACATTGTTTGTTGAAAGCTTTTCCAGAACTCTAACAATCTAAGCCTATTGATCTAGTAGACCAATGTTACTTTTTGGCGTCTCTTACTTATTTGTGCGAGGCAGCATAAGAAAGTATCTTCTCTATGGTCTCACACACTAGGTTGTCCTTGACTTAAGCCAATCTCCTGGCGTCGCAGACCGTTGCCACTTGTTAGAAACATTGTTTTGTACAATCTTATTTCCTGCACATAGGTTTTTGAACTAGTTCGTCGATGTTCCGCATTTTTTATTATTCTCGTCTATGGGGTTCATACTTTGAGGTTGATCGGTGGTACACGTACCTGGATTCGCCTACACCATTACTTCTTATGTTTTGCGCATGTTTATTTGTTTAGATTGCTTGAAACTAATTGGTGGGGGCGTCATAGGAAACCCAAAACTTTTTGATTAGCGCGCTGAACGTGAACATTCATCGTATGGTTTTTCCACATTAGGCCCAACCAGTTTCTGATATGCTCCAAAGTTCATTTATAGTCTTCTTCAATACAAATCAGCTGATCATCACGCAACCTTCAGGGGAACAAAACTACATGCTTGTGTAAGCTGTATCCTCCCGTGAAAATGGCGAACTCAGTGAACTGTGTCTGTTTCGGTGTTAGCTTTGTGTTATTTCAGGGGCTTGTCCTAATGCCTTTTTATTTACTTTGGAATGTTTCCCACTGGCTGTCGGCTCGCGGCGCCCAAACCAATGACGTCACAATGATAGGATAGGGTGTCATCTGCTTAGAAACATAGTAACAGTCCAATATCCTGTGTATGAACGGCTATCATAATAATTTATTATCAACTACATACAAATCTACAGAATGTTCTCGCTATTTCAACATTATTACCGGTATGTGGTTTTCTTTCAATGTATGGACCTCTCCATTCTGTTGCGCTATGATAAATATGCGGGTGCTGAAAAGCAAGAGTGGAAAAATACTAAAACATACCATTAAGTCTTTAATTATACATATTGAAAATAAGGGATTGGTCGATTTTAATTGTCTGTTAATGCGTCTGAGTTTTAAAATTGTGTTGTTGGTTTCGAAATCCCTTTTAAATATCATTTTGATACATATAGTTTTCAAGTGGCTCCTCATATCGGTTTGAAGTCGTGATTAAAATACTATCTTACGGTATAGATAATTCTCCACGAAAAGTTCTCCATTCCACACTAGCATGGCTGAGAGAAATCCAGTATAATTCGTATCCATTCAGTCTTTAAAAAGCTATCTAAATTCTCCCTAACCAGACCTGACATTCAACCAAAATGAAACAAAAACAACGTTTATAGGGTCCATGTAACTCCCAAGTTGTAGGTGTCCAACTTCGCTCAAGGAACCCTCGATTAGTTTGACTTTCCGTAGCCAGACATGGCAATAATGCTTTCCAGTTAACCCCCCTTTTGTTACCTGTCAAGCCCATCCGTGACCGCATTTCAGAGAACGTCTAGTCACCACAGACACACTGTGTTCTTTTTAGCCTCTCCAATTGTTCTCTCCATGAATAATAGTTTACACAAATTTGCTTTTCAAGGTATGTTTTAGTTTATTTCTTTAGATTCTGATTGTAACTCAAATGGAATGTTGCTCTTATCTCTGCCCCACGGTAAAAACCGTGACTTCTTTAGCTCTTATCTAACACACACTCTCTCTCTCTCTCTCTCTCTCTCTCTCTCTCTCTCCCTCTCCACCCCCCCCCGCGTGACCTCTCCCCCTCCCCCCCCCCCCCCCTTTAAAAAAAAGTTAAATTAAGAACGAAAGCTGCTAATTGGATGTCATGGTCCACGCTTAAATGTCTCTTCTTTTCCTTCTCCTTCATGTGCTATAAAAACAGCCACTAGTGTTTTCGAGCGTCCTGAAAAAAAAAAGAATCGATACAATCATTGCATGTTTGATTGATTGTGTCTGTAAAGTAATAATGGGAAATCATCTGCGTCTGTACGTACTTTATTAAATATTTTTATTTTAATAGTCTCTGAAACGATTATGGGCTATATTTTTATTTTGTTTAGTTGTTTATTGTTATTATTATTATTGTTATTATTATTATTATTATTATTATTATTAT
>RQTK01000126.1:164894-224934 GCA_003991915.1 Elysia chlorotica | reverse complement strand
TTATTATTATTATTATTATTATTATTATTATTATTCGTTCTACAGTTTGAACCTTAACTTGTGCCTCCGGGCATGTGGTATTTTTTTTTGGAAGCCAATGGATGTGAAACTGTTCACACCAATGTTTATTGAAACAAACCTTAGCTCTTCTGATTATTAAAAATTATTAACTGGGCATGCTAGCCGTTAGTTTTCGTAACGTTGTCTGCCCTGACGTGACAGGCAAGCGAAGCGTATGGATCCAGCTCTTGTGAAGTCAGGCCAGCATACAGAGCAGCACATGCTGGGCAGGAGCGACCATGCATGCGGCAGCAATATACCCGCTCATCCGTATTGTTCACACCATTACACGTTCGCTACCCTCTCTGATGGAGTCCAAGCTACTTGTTGGTTTTCTTTCTCAGTCTCTGTCCATGTTTTTCTCAGATTCTGTCTGTCTCTCTCTCTTTGTCTGTGTCTCTCTCTTTGTCTGTCTGTCTGTCTGTCTCTCTCTCTTTGTCTGTGTCTCTCTCTTGTCTCTGTCTGTCTGTCTCTCTCTCTCTCTCTCTCTCTCTCTCTCTCTCTCTCTCTCTCTCATCTCTTTCTCTCTACTCCTCTAATTTTTCTCTATGTCACTGCACCCCCCTCTCTTTCTCTCTCTCTCTCTCTCTCTCTCTCTCTCTCTCTCTCTGCCACACATTCTCTTTCACTCCCTCTCTCCATGCCTTTATTTTTCTTTAATACGATGCGGGTATAAAATTTCAAATTATCCATTGATCCCTATAGAGCATCCTTTTACGTAGTACATTATATCAAATTAGTTATGAAAGCCTGTATGTGCCCGGCTTCTCTAACTTAATACCATATTTTTTAGAGAGGGAGATTATGACTCGGAAATGAAGACCTCCTTGATAGTATAGAACCGCTGTGTTCATTAGGTTAGCTCCATGCTGGCATTATAGCAACATAGAAAAATCGATTTCTATAATCATCATGATGGTTCTTTCGCGATATTAGCCACTATGCGTGTTGCGTGCTTCATGTGTCTTTACTGCTCTTTTATCATTGCACATGCACAGCAAAACAGATAGCACCACCGCTCGTTGAATTATCCGTTTCACTGGCAAGATAGGACTAGTGTATTTAAATAATTTAGAACAAACAGCTGGGCTCGTAAAGTTCACGCTCTTGCCCTACTAGGCCTCGCACAGACATTTGGAATCAGACATCGACTCACTGGATTAGTTCCTCTTTTTCTTTTTGTTGTTCTTCTTCTTTTTTTCTATTTCCGGGGGACGAACTGGTTCAAGTGGTAGAGCGTTGGTCTCCAAATCGGTAGATCCGCTGATCGAATCCCACGACAGGCAAACATTTTCGTCCCCTGTAACTGGTTGGGTGTCAGTAAAATGTGACCGGCTGAGACAGGAGTCATGGCATCCCCGCCTTGTCTCGTGTGTGGCAGCACATAAAACTGACGCCAGTCTTAGGGCCCGTCCTTAAAATATCCTATGTAGTTCCGACGTTGAATGTTAAACCAACTCGACTCAACTCTTCTTCATCTTTTTCTTCTTCTTCTTCTTCTTCTTCTTCTTCTTCTTCTTCTTCTTCTTCTTCTTCTTCTTCTTCTTCTTCTTCTTCTTCTTCTTCTTCTTCTTCTTCTTCTTCTTCTTCTTCTTATCATTATTGGATCATTAGTTTAGGATTTATCGCACGACCTCTGTAGTTGTTGTACAGCCAACTTGAAAAATCGCAGGAAATGGGAATTTACACTTCATCCTGATCTGACATGCCGTGCAGGTGTTCTACGAACTCTCTGCGTGCTTCCTCTTTACTTGAACCTAGGCGAATCATCACTGCAATCTTAGGTAGATTTTTAAAAGGTAAAAGGGCAATAAAACATGTAATGGCGCTTGATAGTTAATGGTTAAACACACTTAGTTTGTATCTAAAGCCAGTATACATTCGGTGTACCATCATGTTAGTCGGATCTTGTAATGAATTAATCCAGTAAGTGTTTGACAGTTGATTTTTGAATCGTGTGAATGTTTGAATATTGAGATAGAAGACGGAAATTACCCTCTAAAAATCGTAGTCTGTAGAGTTGGAATGCGTACCCAGTATTTGAAGCAGGTAAAAATGTGCAGTGTCGGTTTGAGCTGTTCAATGCGAGATAAGAGAAGTGATTGGTGCACACTTGTTAGATCTCGGCCAAATCCAAATCGACTTCCCTATTGAACAGAACAATATCGTTGAGTGTCATTGGATTTTCTTTGATTGTGAGGAACCTCTTCATTGAATATTCGCGATCTAGATCTAAGTAACATGATACTTTTGGACCAATGTCTGCAAAGCATTTACTCTTATTGCCAGCTCTTTTCTCGGGCTCTATATAAACACACCTTCCCACTTATAGCTGCAAAGATAAACTCATCAATCTTCAGGTTTTCTGTCAGCTGTCACTACATTCAAACAAATCACCTTTAACTTGTACATCCACATATTTTACCACTTTTGATTTAATGGTGCACATCCAAATAAACCAGATTTGAATTTACCGTTACACATTTTAGTAATATCCTTTGAACTACTGTTACAACCCCCCCCCCCCCCCCCCCCCCCCCCCCCAAAAAAAAAAAAACAAAACAAAAACACAAAAAAAAACCCACAAAGAAAACAAAGCAAAAAACAAACAAACAAACAAAAGAAACAAAACAACAAAACACATACACACACACATAAACCCAAACACCTTTGACTAGCTGTAGCACTTTCTGGCTTAAATGTTAACAAGCAAAAACTACAGCCTACCTCCTTTTTATTTCCTTGTGTTGAGTCATTGGTCTCATTTACATCACTCTCACACCACTATTTCATAAAGATTACACCAGCGTTTTAAAGGAAAGACTATTGTTTTATTTAGTCATAATGAATGTTTTTAATCTTAAAATTTGAATGTGTTTATTCATTTTAATGTGGGTGATCCTGTTTCATAAGGCTATAATAAAATGTTGATTAATTTAGCAATGCACACCATTGCGCCCTCGTTTATTCCTGAAGAGCCAAATAATGTTACCTTAGTCATTTTCTAAACGTAACCTAAATTAGGCTTAAATGAACAACAACTTTTACTTTTCTGTAGAGGGAGGGAGGTGGATGGGTTATTGTTAGTTATAGGAGCTATATTTTTCATACTGCTTTAGACAAAGCTCTCGAGTATCACAATAGTGCATGCACATAGTTTCAGTATTGAGATTGTAACAATCGCTGCCAGGCTTAAGTTGATCTCAATCTGTCAAGAGGTTCAATCTCTTAACCCATGCTCATTCGGCTCATGGTCTCGCCTACCTCTTTATCTTGCTTCCTGTTTTTATCTTTGGGAATCGAAAGTGTCTACTTCTGGTGATACAATTATTTGTTGTTATTATTGTTATTGTCAACATAATTATGTGATTCAGCACTATTCTAAGCACCCTGAGATGGACGCAGCCCAAATGTAATTGTATGTATAATGTTATTTTGAATTAAAGCAAGGCCACCGGATTTTTATGAGAGCTGCCAGGTCTGGCTGGTTTGTCACTGATTGCTGACACGATGACATAAAGAAGGATTCTCGTACGGCGCACTGAAGTAGAATTAAATCTCGAGTAGTGTTTTAGCGGCTGCCCGCCAGGCGCCATCGCTTCCCCTGTCGCCGCCTGGGCTTCACTGCTTGGTTTTAAATTGAAGCTCTGGATCTTGTTACACTGAAGCACACTGTTGAATCGTTTTTTTACTGTCTGCTGTGTCTGGTTGACCTGACACACTGCAAAGGTCCGCATGTTTATGAAAAGGGATAATGGTATTGTATTGTCACAGCCAACCTAGGTTTCGATTTCTGGTGTATTTATTGTTAATTTGTTTTAATTTCCTCTTACTCTTAAAAATAATGTTGGACACCGCCCTCTCTCTCTTTCTGATTCCATCCCTCTGAGTCTCTCTCTCTCTCTCTCTCTCTCTCTCTCTCTCTCTCTCCCTCTCTCTCTCTCTCTCTTCTCCCTCACCTTGTGGCTCACTTTATTTGCAAAGTAAAACTTACAATGGATACACGAAGAAAACACTTCGCATTTACTTTACACGATATTTGTCTGTCTATGCCGGAGTGTTTAGCACTTTGCAGAAAAGCGCGTGTAACGAGTCCCTCTATCGGCTGTGTGTATCTTTTTGGTTGGAAAAGATTGTCTGTAAACACAGGAAGGGATCCAATGTACCTCTCTTGGGCTGAATGTGTACCGTGGGAACTCTCTCTCTCTCTCTCTCTCTCTCTCTCTCTCTCTCTCTCTCTCTCTCTCCCTGTCTTTCTTTATATCCTATCTCCCCCCTCTTTCTCTATCCCCATTTCTCTCTCTTCCTTTCTCTCAATCTCTCTCTCTCTCTCTCTCTCTCTCTCTCTCTCTCTCGTGTTCCTCCCTCATACTATCAGCACTCCCACTCAAGCACAGACCCAATTCTAAACAAGTCAAGAAAAATTTGTTACTGCTCTGATTATCGATTTTTTGTTTTGTTTGAATCTACCGCTTAAAAATATGTTTCTTCCTGTTGTTAAAATACAGAGACCCTTATACGCATTAGTGCTTTAATAATGATGTATGTTTATTTTGGTATAGCTAAAGATATTTTTGCGGCCAAAGAAACAACTACACGAATAATTACTTGCGTTGCGTTGTTTTCGATCAAGACAAGCTGAGATAGCCAAATATATTGGTATTTTATGACGTTATTAATCCCTTCTGCACGCCAGTAATATTCATGGCTATACTAACGTCTATATACAGGACCTTGTTTTCTGCGCTGTATAATTTTGGTAAGAGAGTCAGAGTGTGCTCATTTTACTTAAATGTATTAAGATCTCGCCATAGATATATATCTCGCTAACGTCGCGGCAATGGTCAAAAGACACCCCACCCAAAAACAAACAAACAAAAACAACAACAAGCGCGATCTTGATTCATACTACTGATTATTGCAACCCCGGCTATAATTTGCTTGACCTTATTATTTTTCTCTCACGACCATGATTGCGTTCTTTGCTATTTTGTATTGATTAAAAATAACGAACTCTGCTGCAAATATCTGGGGCAAGTACTTAAACCACCTCGGAGTTTCATCTGATCTAGGGACACAATCAGATACTACCATACGACACATGTATTTCCCACGCTCGTCGTCTGGTTTAAAGAAAAAAAGTGTTGACCATCTACCACACATCTTATTTTCAATTTGAAAATCTGTTTGACGAGCGATACAGTGTTGTAAATGCGGGGATGTATAACATTTTGATGTTTACCTGATCGGCCTGTCATCACAAATGTAAAGCGCTTCGAGTTAATCCCGCAAACCATCATCCGAGCATACCGATTTTTCAACTTTGCTATGATTAAACCTTTCTTCTCCACAGTTCTAAAATTGATATAGAAAAGAACAAACAACCAAACAAAAACAAAACGCGTCGATATAAAAAGAATCCCCAGGAAATGAAGGAAAACCAAGCGTCATAGGTTATGCACAAACAAAAATGCATTACTTATTGCACTCGTTTTATGTTCGGGCAGATAAAAACATTTGATAGTCATAAACATAAAGCAAACGCAATGGTTATTGTGAGCCATCGTGCCGAAGCAAGCCAGTTACTGTGCTCTCTCCACTAGAAGGAAAAAAGATAGACGATGAGCCGGCTAAGCTTTACTCTACTGAAACTACTCCTAGATCTAGAATCTCAATGCTAAGTTTGGCACCAGGTATTTTCCCACACTGTCCCAGGCTTTGTAAGCATTCCGAATTCCCAGCAGGTTCGAGGTTTAGACCAGAGCTTAACCGGTGTATAGGTTAGGGCAGACTACCCAAAAGAGAAAACTATTTTAGTGTTTGATGTGAAGTCATTCGTGAGACTCCTGGTGAGTCAGAATCTGTTGCGCCCCGTCTTTAGTTGTAGGAATATACACTCGCTTACTGAAATAGCATCTACGTCAAGGGCAGAAGAGGCGGGTAAGGGGGGGGGGGGGTATCCTCATGTGGGTTTCGTGCTTACTCTTTCAATTCCACTTCTTAAAAAAAAAAAGAAAGAAAGAACGGAGCACCCGTAACAAACAACCTCGCATTATGTCCATTTTCGCTTTAGTTTCTTGTATTTTGCCATAAGGACCACTGTACTCCTTAATGCTATATTTAGTATTATTTACTCTCTGCTAGCATCTGCGTCAGCGGTGAGGCCACAAGGAATTCAAACGTCTAAACAAAACCCCTCATTCAGTGGAAATGAAACAAAAAACAATTTTGTGTAATTAACACACATGCAAACACTTCTATAGGTGAAGATTATCTCCACCAAAAGGGAAACTCACTCAATTAATTTTGTCCTCTGCTATCATCCTACATCTCATGATCTTCTCTGTTTTTATTACCAATGACTAGGACTATGCCGATTTGATGCATCATTTTTTTGTTATTGAAAAAAAAAGAAGAAAGCCAGTTGACTTTAACCTTTACGATAACAGGAGCTGTTTGACTTGTTAGCAGCCGTGTAGAATGAGACCACAAGTCACGATTAGTGTATGTTACTGTTACATATTGCACTAACTGTTGGCTAGGGACATTTATTCTCTTTATGTTCTTATAGTAATTGGGGAGGGTGGTAGATGGTTAAATTAGTGGAGAAAACGACTGAGAGAGAGAGAGAGAGAGAGAGAGAGAGAGAGAGAGAGAGAGAGAGAGAGTGAGTGTGTGTGTGTGTTAAGAACTAACGCAGGCAGAGTTAACATAGTGCGTTCTACTATTGTGTGGGTTTTACTGCATGCATACAAACTTGATTGCATAACGATACGAAAGTTCCATAAAACTTTCATGGGGTATAGCTTTACACAACATCCGAGTTTTCCCCAGCGGACTTGATGGAGATCTAGATCTAGCTCATAACTAATCTATATAGTTTATTATTTAATGTAAAATGAACTGTTGAAAGTTTGTGTGGCCCAGAGAGTCTAGGAACCAGGCAGTTTCAGCTTGGCTCATTGCCAGCGGAAAAACAACGTTGCTGCTGTCGAGTGTCCCAGTCATTAGTTTTCAACATGTCATTTTTTGTTCTAGTTGCACGTTGTGGTCATCTTGGTATTTTACAATGAACTCTGCCTTAATAATTTGTCCATGAGATTTAAATAAGAAAGGCGATGACCAGAGGGAAAAATACTGGAAAAGGTTGCATAGGCCAAACAAACAAAAAAGATTTGTTAAATGTATAATACTGTCAGAGCTTCCATTTTTTCAACATGTACATTGTAGGTACATCTTAAGCGTTTCTGCTTCTTTCATCATATTATTAAAACAATAATATATTGAATACCATGTTATACAGATATATCGGATGGAAAATTTAATAGGACAATTGAAATATTACTTTGCTTATTGAACGTCGATGACATGTCTAATGTCCTGTTGAAAAGAAACAGGAACAATGTTAATAAGAGAGGGATGCGCGTAGGATCCTGGTTGAAGTACAAACTCGTACAGTAACTCTATCATCAGTGTCTAAAGATAGACCTTCCCCTTATGTTCTGTCTGTATTTTTGCCCTCTTTTCTCAGTCTATTGGTATAAACACCAAGTATCAAAGAGAGAGAGAGAGAGAGAGAGAGAGAGAGAGAGAGTGAGTGTGTGAGTGTGTGTGTGTGTGTTTTACGAACATAGTGCGTTCTACTATTGTGTGGGTTTTACTGCATGCATACAAACTTGATTGCATAACGATACGAAAGTTCCATAAAACTTTCATGGGGTATAGCTTTACACAACATCCGAGTTTTTCCCTGCGGACTAGATGGAGATCTAGATCTAGCTCATAACTAATCTATATAGTTTATTATTTAATGTAAAATGAACTGTTGAAAGTTTGTGTGGCCCAGAGAGTCTAGGAACCAGGCAGTTTCAGCTTGGCTCATTGCCAGCGGAAAAACAGCGTTGCTGCTGTCGAGTGTCCAAGTCATTAGTTTTCAACATGTCATTTTTTGTTCTAGCCGCACGTTGTGGTCGTCTTGGTATTTTACAATGAACTCTGCCCTAATAATGTGTCCATGAGATTTAAATAAAAAAGGCGATGGCCAGAGGGAAAAGTACTGGAAAAGGTTGCATGGGCCAAACAAACAAAAAAGATTTGTTAAATGTATAAGCCTGTCAGAGCTTCCGTTTTTTTCAACATGTACATTGTAGGTACATCTGAAGCGTTTCTGCTTCTTTCATCATATTATTAAAACAATAATATATTGAATACCATGTTATACAGATATATCGGATGGAAAATTTAATAGGACAATTGAACGTCGATGACATGTCTAATGTCCTATTGAAAAGAAACAGGACAAAATAATGTTAATAAGAGAGGGATGCGCGTAGGATACTGGTTGAAGTACAAACCAAAGTACAGTAACTCTATCATCAGTGTCTTAAGATAGACCTTCCCCTGAGGTTCTGTCTGTCTCTCTGTCTGTATGATGCTTCGCAACAAAAGCCAAACTTAAAAAAACCCAACATGTATCGTTTCAAATGAAGTGAAGTTAATTTGTGCACTTTTTGCAATGTTAAAAAATACGAATATCATGTCATTAAGGATCTCAGATTAAATATGTTAAACACAAATCTGAAAGAAAGACAGTCCGTACCCATGTTTCACACTATATTGAACTCATCTGATGAATGTATACTTTATGTTGTTGAATGCTGTTAAGACGAAATATTTAAAGGAAGACACGGGCCTTTGTCTATTTAAGATAAGCGGAAATCTATGTTATCATATTGTATGTTTTTTGGCCTTAAAAAATCCAAAAAAATTATTTTAATTCAGAATTGCTCTGTCTGTCTGTCTGTCTGTCTGTCTGTCTGTCTGTCTGTCTGTCTCTCTCTCTCTCTCTCTCTCTCTCTCTCTCTCTCTCTCTTCACCATTTCCACATTCTTGTGAATGGCAGAGAGGGTTTGGTTGTACATTTTCCCTTGAAGAACGGCCTGGCCTGCCGCGCTAGCTGACAGATAGCTATCCCACAGTCTCTCATCACGCTTTGACCTTTCTGGCGTGGATTGACATGTTGCTTGTTAACGCAATCTTGCAGGTGCTCAACCCAAACAAGTACACATAATTGTCATCCCTGTAGAGTAATGTCATTTCCCCTGGACCAAAACTTCATGTTTTACACAACTTCTACCCAAACATTTCTCAAGCTCTTATTGCAAATGAGTGAAATAATTATATTATTGAGAGTAGTTAATTGCACCTAAGGCATGACATTAACTGACTTATTCCTGTATAGTTTTCCTTTGCAGAATCTATGGAATTGGTTGGAATGTCCTTATTATAATACTTGTATTGTGAATGACTCTCATCATCGCATTTGTTATTATGTAACGAAACAATCTGTTTTAGGTGGAAATTATGAATCTCATCTTACTACCATAGAATTTTTAACACCCATAGAAGAAACTAACTTGCGAGCGATTCGTCTGAAGTTATGGACATGTGCAACAAGAAGTTTGACTCCTAGTTGGGTGACCCACCGGCCCACTGTTTATGCCGTTATACGATGACTGGAGAGTACACAACTCAACATCTCATCGCGAAACTCGAGCCTGTATTGAAGGTCCGCTTGATAAATGCCTTTTACTTTCGTGTTAGACCGTAAAAAGTTCGAAATAAAATCACCTGAGACAACCAAAAACAGCATCTGCATTGACTTCTAGACTTTCTCATTTTGGACTCGTGCGTGCCTGCTGGATAGTAATATTATATAGCGGATTTTAAATAGGGAGAAAAGAAGATATTAAAAACCTTCGGCATTTATGCAAAATGCAAGTCCTTGTACATTATCCCTTTCCCCTTTGTCTATTGTTTAGCTATACTTTATAATATATTTCCTCTTTTATATAGCTAACTCTTGATGAGAGCTCTCAAATTCCTTCGACAGCCTACGAAAACAGTCAACGCCATTGTTTCATAACAGTAAACGCCTTTGTTAGATTGAATAGCATTGTCGTGAAATCTCATGCCCTATCCTCGTGTCACAAGCAAATTTAAATGTTAAAGCAGTCATAAAAGCTCAGTTTTCCTCCTTGCATTTTTTGAACATGGATACGCTTTTAATAAATGATGCTCTGTGTAGTCCGTGTAAACACTACCTGTCCCACTGCCTTTAGTGTTTTGCAGTGCACATTAAATTTTTACACAAATAACAAATTTTCTTCTTGTTATTAAAGCTTAACTGTGAGTTCTCCAAGTGCGTTCAGAGCTCTTGTGTTTTGTTCTAGGATACTTTGAGTTCAGTGGCCACAACAAGGGTACCTTTTGAGACGTGTGATTTATTACTAGAGAACAGTTGAGTGTCTGGCACCGGCCGCTACATTATTATAGCATTACTCGTAGTGTCCGACCAGGCTGGCATTCCACCAGGAAGGCCACAATCTGACACGCTTGGTCAGACTATACTATTGGTTTGGAATAGCAATGTAAGAAAATGACTTCACTTCTATGCCTTTCACTGTTTTACAATCTTCATAATATTTCAACAACTATTTAACAACTAAACAAAACAAAGGCTTTAGTATCTTGTTCCTGTCGTGAGGAAAAGAACAACACAATTAAACAACAAAAAAAAAAACAACAACGTTAATTATATCCAATGTAAATATCTTTCTCTTCCTCAACTCTTTTACTATACCCTTCATTATGTCTTTCTTTGTCTCTTTATCTACCTGTCTGCCTATCTATGTATGTATCTATCTATCCGGTATCCTATCTATCTATCTATCTATCTATCTATCTATCTATCTATCTATCTATCTATCTATCTATCTATCTATCTATCTATCTATCTATCTATCTATCTATCTATCTATCTATCTATCTATCTATCTATCTATCCATCTGTCTATCTATCTATCTAATGTCAAACGCAACCAAAACACAAGTCGCCTGACGAGAGCGGAACGTAGCTCGAAACTGTAGAGTCCCGACGGGCAATTATTTTTTTTATTGTATTATCCATCTATATTTCTATCTCGGTGCACAGTATCTATCATGCTACCAATAGCGAACATCGACATCAAACCTCATAGCTACGATGTGTCCTCTGGCCTATTTCGCCCCCCGAACGTTCCTAGACCATCGACTATTGACTTAATTCCCTGATTGCCGTGAGATCTGTGGCGAGTGGCGGCTGTCAAAAGCATACCACCAGACCGGTCTGAGTATCACCCACAGAGCCAGGGAAACACGAAACTATTGCAGCTGGACCGGAAACCAGGCCGTGCCCCACACCGTTCTGGTTAGCGAGTTTGAACACGATGGATGCCAACAGACCCAACAAGGTCACGTGTGCTGGGGTTTGGGTCAGCTGTAGATGGGCCAGTGAATAATCTCCACACAAAAAAAACAACAACAAAATAGCTCAAACATAATCTTTTATGTTTCTCATGGAATTTATTCCAACGTACAGATAACCGTGTTATTAGTAGATCGATGTGTTGGTTTACACTAGGTGTAACTTCAATGATTTAATTAGTTTATTTTATGTTTTTTTCTGACACGCATTAACTTACGTGTTGTTGGTGTATGAATTGCTCCAAAAATTCAAATCAATGGAGTGTGTTGCCCTTTTGCCTTAAAAGTTATTTGTGTGGTTTAGGGTAAAAACACGTAGTCATTGTATAAACCACCCTAACAAATAAAAAAATAATCCAATCAAATACACGTTATAAATAATTTTGTATACTCGGAAACTCCGGTCTGGTTTTGAACCAGTGCTTTTTCAGTGTGATGTTTTATCATCCCAGTCCCGAGTCAATGTGCAGACCTACTCTTTGCAAGCATCGCGAGCTATCGATCCAGTTTATGCTCAAGTGTTGTAGGCAGTGTACATAGAACTCGGCGCCACGAGAGGCCACTCGGCGCTTGGCCTTTGGCCTTTGGTCCAAGCCGGCTACTGTATCTGGAGTACTAACTTACTGACCCTGGGCTACAAACTTGGATGGCCCTTGGCTCCGGGTGCCGGACACACTTTAGGTATCTCAATGGACAGAGCGTCAGACTGCGAAACGAGGCTTCGCTTGTAACCCAGAACTGACGGCAACACCATTTTAAACCGCTTAGCCAAATCCTCAACCGATTATATCATTCTGAATATGTTCGTGTATTATCTTATTCAGGGTTAACAGTTCATTACTATTTTTATTCATATCGGGAAGTTTCTATTTTTGAGTTCCTTCTTAAATCTACATTGTCGTCACTACCTTAAGGCTGAGGGCTATCGTGTTATTTCGAGGAATGTACAATCAATTCAGTATCCAATCTACGCAAGGAAACAACAGTCGCCATGTTTACCACTGGGTACTGTACGAGGAAATTTTCACCGGTCATAACTTTTTTCCAACGGCTTCGCCTATTAAAAAAAAATGTCAATGTTTTCTTGTTTCAAATTTATAACGGGCGGGATATATGTTTAAAAAAAATCCCAAATACGCAGTACTCACAATGAATTCATCTTATAGTGTTTAAATATTTGTGTGTTAGTGTGTGTGTGTGTGGGGGGGGGTGTAATTTAAAATACAGTTTAGCTTGATTATTTAGCGATGGATGTGAGGACTCGGTGGAACTCTATAAGGCTGCTTCCAAAATTGTCTCGTGAGATCTGCATAATATTATAAACCCCTGTGCCTTGTACACTCGGACCATAGCTCACACTACACAATATGATGTATAGACTGTCCTAAATCTAGACATTGTACAAATAAACATTGGGAGTGCTCTATTGATGGTTCCCTGCTACTTAGTGACTTTACTTTAAATATGTGTGTGTTAGTGTGTGTGTGTGTGGGGGGGGGTGTAATTTAAAATACAGTTTAGCTTGATTATTTAGCGATGGATGTGAGGACTCGGTGGAACTCTATAAGGCTGCTTCCAAAATTGTCTCGTGAGATCTGCATAATATTATAAACCCCTGTGCCTTGTACACTCGGACCATAGCTCACACTACACAATATGATGTATAGACTGTCCTAAATCTAGACATTGTACAAATAAACATTGGGAGTGCTCTATTGATGGTTCCCTGCTACTTAGTGACTTTACTGGCGCTGAAGCGAGGATTTGTCCCCGAAGATACTCCTCTCTGGTGACAGGTGTGTCAATGTTATGATCCACAGAAGCGTTTGACACTTACGTGTTACCTCCGCGCACTTGCCTACCACTCGTCAACGAGGCCTACACGCTCGTGTGAGACCCTAGAATTAAGGCGTTACGTTCTTTACCGATAATCATCGAGTTTCTGTGGCAGCCCTTCAGTGCTAGTATGGCTGCTGCTGCTTGCAACCCGGGTCTTCTCTGATCTAATCTGTGACCCCCTCAACAGCTTCTTTGTTCCCCACGCAACGCACATAGACTGTCGTTGTTAGGCTAGTGCGAATCAAAAGTGCGATTGTTTGCTGAAAGTTGTTTTCTTTCACTCCTTTCAGCTGAGCAGAATCATCTACATTGTTTATTACTTTAATAGGAATGTATGATAGCTATGCCACATGTTACCTTTATTGTATAGTTATGTTCTGATCCGGTTATTGCCATTTTGGAAACCTAGAGCCAAATTATTCTTCACTTTCCTTTACCCCTTCGTAACTTCATTTTTAACAGTTATTTTCTGCCTTCTTTGAAAGCAAACAGACAAAACATTCAAATACAATTCGTAAAAAGACTTACATGTTTTTTCAACCCATTAAACATCATGATTATGGAATCTTTTAAAAGACTAATGAGAATTGTATTTTCTAGTTATTATCGGATGCCTAATAAGGCCCAGCCAAGTTTGATTTTCCTTTGCATTTTCACCGCGAAACTCCAGATATGTACAACCTTTTATTGCCCCACCCCCTCTTCTATAATGTTCAGTTAATAGTTAATTTGTCTTTGAATGCATGCTGGGAGCCATTTTTAGTCTCCCAAGAATATTTTCTCTGCCCCTATTGGTCTAGTGTTTCAACAATCTTGATGGCTGTTATTTTTCTCTTGCCACCATCAGCAAGCATCAAGCAAACAAACGATCGACAGTTCTAAAGCGCTATTTGTGTAGAGGTCACACTCGGTCTCCGTATTACGTGCTTCAAGACCTCGTTTCAGAACACATCAGGGGTTGTCTGGTTGCACCGCGCTGATATGGGACGTCTGTTTGGGAGATGGGAAGGAAAAAAATGTTTAAATTTTGCCTGCAAAATGTTGTAGAAAGAGCATCGGTTCGCATCAAGTTCTCTTTACCTGTCGCCTCATCGTGCGCCTTAACAAATGGCCGGGACAAAGTGTGAAATCTGGGGGGATCTCTGTGTCATGACCTTCTGTTGGTTGAACCCCACGACTGTTTTAGAATACTGGGCTCAGTGTCAAGCTAGCCAAAACTTGAAAAAGCGAGTCGAAGTTCATCAAAAAGATTTGGGCACGAAGACTGGATCTGGACTATATCCGCAGTTTGCGCAATCCAATCGTGCCTTTTGTGCTGTCCTTCGATTCGACTTACGTGGTATTTTTGTGAAGACTGCTACCCTGATAAGTAGTCAGGAGGACAGGGCAGGAAGCAAACCCAAACCGAGGCTATCTGGTATCCTCGAAGCAAACGCATGCCGTTTGCATATAGATCCTTCTTGTTAAAAGAATCGGCAATGGTAAAGTGTGTTGATCAAAGTAAAAACACAACACATATGCGCCCGCAACTTAAGTTTTCACTGTTTTGATACGTTCTGAGTATATTCTCGTAAAATATAATTTATTTGCTCCATAGGATACAAAACAAACAGCACCGTGCACAATTTACATTGAGCGAAAGTTGATAACCTCAAGGACACTTTCCCCTCTTAAACATTAGGAGGAAATATGTTTTGAAATAATTTAGCAAAAGAGAATAAAAACCCGATGTCAATAAATGAAGATTATATAATAGTTTGATTGTGAGTGTTCATGTGTGGGTCTTCTCTAAGAACCAACAGCAGAAAAAAGAACATAAACAAACATGAACACCCCCCCCCCCCCCCACACCACACACACACAACAAAACAAAACAAAACAAAACGATTTACGGTAAACCCAAGTAGTTCACACAGGCACATTTACTAATGTGTATTATTTCTACGATTTGCTAAGACTGGTCAGAGGTCCATTCAGTCACTAATCTGACCCGCGTCTTTTGTGCGACTCCTTGCTCTCCCCTAAGTAAAGTCCCTAGTGTCCATAATGATGAAACCTCTACGACTTTGAGAATTTTTTGGCATTATAGTTACCGTGAAGGCTGCTTTTGAAAACATCTCTAGCCTCCAACTCTGACGTCTGAATTTGATATTTAGGACCGGATTCCTTCTAGATTATATGTAAGCCTTGATGTCCAAATGCGTTCTTCGGTAGACCCAGGGATCCTATTTACAGATAAAGCTACTAAGCTACTACTCATTATCCCTTTACGATAATAGCACGTCATAGCGATCTGGCTTGGACGCCGTATGTGACCCTAGAGAAGGTAATCCCCGCGGTTACGTGGCCGCAGATCTAGTCTGATGAGCTTCTCGGGGTAGTGTTGCTGTATTAGCATTCATTACACTGCCAAGGGGATAGCGCCACTTTCCGCATTGGGTCCAGGGGGCGAACTGGCTCAAGTCGCAGAGCGTTGGTCTCCAAATCAGAGGCCCACGGTTCGAATCCCCCTATCGACAGACCTATTAATTTGTCCGAATCCGTCCCCTGTAACTGATTGGGTTGGTGTCAGTATATTCAATCGTAACAGGCTCAAACAGGAGTCATTGTATTCCTACTTTGTCCCGTGTGTGGCAGCACACACAATTGTCAGACGTCAGTCTTGGGACCTGTCTACTCTAGCCTATAATATAGCGCTGACATTGGACGTTAAACCAACTCAACTGCAACTATAACGCACAGGATCCAGGTACCTTCGCTAGTTAGTCGTTTCCACAGCTCATTACTACCAGATCTAATCACTGTTTGGCAGTCATCTCCGCAACTAGGTCCTACTAACCACACAGTAGACCTTAGTATGCCGTTGCTACTGAGTATTCATTTTGACATTTAAAAAAAGTCTTAAACTTGTGTATGTACACCATCGTTGTTCGTTCCTTTTATGAGGGGTGTACGCCATTTGTCAAATTAGTTCTACCTGTTAGCTCGAATTATCTGTCACCATAAACCTTACATTTTCTGTGACTTCCGTTACGAAGGCAATGTAGGTAAAGAGTGGGTTTGTTAGCATTCGAAGAGAATACCGTCACTCAGTTCATGCTCTGGGTGTGGGTTTGGTAACTTGGTTACGCTCGAGGATGTGTTGTTGTCATGGCAACACGGCTAATTCTGGCAATGAGATTTTGTTGACCAGAGCTTTTGGCTCGCTTTTTTTAGATACATATTCTATAGATTTAGCGAAAACAAACATAAGTAAACAAAATACACTAATAAATTTAATTAAAAAATGTCGTTTAAAAACATTGCTAAAACATTGCTTACGTCTTAACGTTTTTAATTGTACTGTATTCAATATTCTATTATGGTTGTAGGTAAAAGCTGCTCTTACTAATGAACAAAATTTTTTCTTCTTCATGTTTGTGAGTGTATATTTTTCCCTCTCTCACACATTCTCTCTGCCTCTTTCTGTCTCTCCTCTTTCGCTGTAAAGTTGTGTCCTCCCAGTGTAGCATTGCTACCCATTGCTTCCTTGACCTTTGGTTTTGATTTCATGTGTCTGGACAATCTGATTCCACGAATATAGCCTTAGCAGCCTGGTTATTATTATGTTTACAGGAACTGAAAGCCTCACTGCAAGGTCTAGCATAATGCTCGACCTCCGTGGTTCTTCTCTGTAGACTATCTTTGTTTAGATCTACTTTAATGGCTTAAACAGAGGGAGATATCTCATAATCTTTTGTTAGAACTTTTTATGTCTTTAATGTCGATCTGTCTTACAGATGAGAGAAATATGATGTTAAATAGATTGTATCTTTTATTCTCTTTTCTTTGATCAGGAGCCACGCGAGAAATCGGCTCGGCGCTCACACGACTGTGTATGCGGCACCGGAGTATCGAGTCCCAACTCAAGCTGCTTACAAGGTAGGTTGGAAACGGTTTGCTGTTTACTGTTTGAGTGGGCTCAGTTGGTTGTACTCGGGGCAGATAAGCATAGGGTCTGATGTTTGAATCTGATTTGATGCATATATTTATTCCAAACTAAGAAATCCATAAGTTTTAAAGTAGTTTTTAATAGAACTGTAATAGTGGATCATCGCAGTAAACTCCTCGTGGCTTTGAAAGCACCTAAGTGTTGAAGGCATTTTCCCGCTTTAATTATACAAGTCGACAAGAACATTCAGGTGCATCGGAAAGCCTACCAAAACATTTTCAGCTCGAAGTCATGGTTTGTCATGTAAATTAAGTCTACGAAGGTATGTGAAATGATTATGCGCATAATTTAGCGTCTAAATGAAGTGTTATTATAATCCGCGACGTGTCTCCTTTTGTTTCCTTCACTTCACCGGCAACAGCTGTTCGTGTTATAGAAAACGCGGCCTATTTTCTAGATTGTGGACCCTTTTAACTTTTGGGGTTCGTTATGTTTTGCCATGGTTGTGTTTCTTTGGATTTAATTTTGAACGATGACGGAAGCGGGTGCACGGAGAGGGAGGGAGTGAGAGAGTGAGAGACAGAGAGGAAGGGAGAGAAAGAAAGGAAAGTACGAGAGAGAGAGAGAGAGAGAGAGAGAGAGAGAAAGAGAGGGAGAGGGGGATTTAAAATGAGATACACACACATACTATTAATATCATAGAATAATATTAATATAAATCTACTTGATTCAAGACCTACTAAGCCTCTATCCCCACATGTTTTCAAAAAGCCTCTACATTTTCATCATTCTTTTTAAACACATACGCATTAACAGCCAAGCGCATTCACTCTTTCCCATCTGCCGCCTGTGACCAAACTACTCGCTCTGTTTAAACGAGAGGCCTATCCCCCCTCTCTCTCTCTCTCTCTCTCTCTCTCTCTCTCTCTCTTATTTTCTAGATTGTGGACCCTTTTAACTTTTGGGGTTCGTTATGTTTTGCCATGTTTGTGTTTCTTTGGATTTAATTTTGAACGATGACGGAAGCGGGTGCACGGAGAGGGAGGGAGTGAGAGACAGAGAGGAAGGGAGAGAAAGAAAGGAAAGTAGGAGAGAGGGAGAGGGAGAGGGGGATTTAAAATGAGATACACACACATACTATTAATGTCATAGAATAATAATATAAATCTACTTGATTCAAGACCCACTAAGCCTCTATCCCCAAATGTTTTCAAAAAGCCTCTACATTTTCATCATTCTTTTTAAACACATACGCATAAACAGCGGCCAGGCGCATTCACTCTTTCCCATCTGCCGCCTGTGACCAAACTACTCGCTATGTTTAAACGAGAGGCCTATCCCCCCTCTCTCTCTCTCTCTCTCTCTCTCTCTCTCTCTCTCTCTCACTCGATCTCTCTCTCTCTCTCTACATGTCGCCTCATAAACTTGGTCTAAGAGTTTTTTTTTTTCGAATTAAGTTTCACTGCAACAGAAAATTCAACCTAGTCGAGGCAGCTTCCTGAGAGATTTCATTCTGCAATTCCAACCAGACATGCCAGAGCACGGTACATGTACTTACCGACTGTTCTATTGGCTAACCAGAGAGTGTGGTCTAACCGTTCCAATGGTTTTTGAACTGTGTTCCATGAATAAGGATCAAATTCTGCATCGCTGTCGTATAAATGCTCAGCACAAGAAGCGTTTCCTGTGTACTTTATTTTTTGTTTCTTCCTCTTTATCTCGGCTCAACCTCAAACAAACAAAAAAATCGTTCTAATTTTTTTTTGTCTTTCACTTGATACAAAAGCCAATTTTTTAAAAATATCTACTCTATCCCTTGAGTTTTGTTGAAAATGTGTGAGAACTTTTAGATCCCAAGAGAAAGGGAGCGCCTCTTTCGATGACAAAATCTATTTGTGGTAACGATAATGGTGGACTTTTTGAATAATTATTATGCTGACATTTTAAGTAAACATTATGATGGCCATGAGTGTAAACAAACATAGAAAACGGACTCTATAAACTGTGGATAAATGCGATATGAATTGAATATGACAAATTAAATTATTATATTCTAGGTTAGTTATATTGCCCTTATTGATGATTCTACTAAATGTCTGAATCTAATCTAGTTCTAGATAATCTAACAGTAATATTGCTTATCTTGTACCTTCTAAATATCGTACACACCACTCCGGAAGTTGTGCATGGTCGCCGAAAATAGACCAACAATCTTAAACACGTCACCACTCTAAATAGATTGGCCTACTTATATGAAATAATGGTTGTGAGGTAAAAAGCCATTTTGAATGGTGACCCTATGGACATGTCCTTCTGTGTTCTAAATGACTATGTTATGGAACGGTTATTTTTTTAAACTGTTTTTTTTTTAATAACAATTTATCCTAGCTTTTTTCTTACGTACTTTTATTATAAAAAAAATCTCAATTAGTTCTAACACGTTGCTTCTCTAACAAAGTATACTGGTTAAGTGGTATGGCATTATCTAAAGGCTTTCATTTTTTCCAGGCACAAACACTTATGTAATAGACCTCGGCCCAAATGTTTCAGAAATTTGGGGACATAAACATTAAACCCTGGTTTTCTAAAGGCACTCCAGCTCTCGACATCATAGACTTGTGCCATTGTCTATTGAGACTGAGATAGCAGTTCCACCCAGGAATTGAAAGGTCACAGAGACATTTGATCTGAACGAGGCCAGGTGCTACTTTAGACCATTGCGTATTCATAGTAGTTGTGCTAGATTGGCTGTTAGGCAAAGCCATTTAATTTCTAACCGTTCCTTGCTTCTTTGGTTGATAGAAAGCCCTTTGACACGCCGAGAAATGTTTTAGTGTCCTCCAACCTTTAGAAAGCCTCTGTATAACCTGCCGCTCTTTCTGTCTGTTTGTCCGCCTAAGTGCCTGTCGGTCTCTGTACCTGTCTCTCTACCCCACCCCTTCCTTCTCTTGGCCCCTGTCTGCCTCTCGTCTCTTGTCTGTCTATCTCAATATGTCTGTCTGTCTATGTCTAGATCTATGTCCCCCCCTTCCCCCATCTGAAGCACGCCTTTGCCCTCCTTACCATTCAGTGATTTAAAATCTTCATCTCAAGGCACAGAATAGTAGAATAAGAACAGGTCATCGTGTAAAACGAAATTCTGGTTGTGTGCGCCCTGTCGGTTCGTCAGTGTGTGTATTTTTGTCTGTCTGCATGTTTGTGTGTGTGTGTGTGTCTCTCTCTCTCTCTCTCTCTCTCTCTCTCTCTCCCTCCCTCTCTCTCTCTATCTATATCTCAACCCCCTCTCGCCACCTTCCCTCACATTATTGTTGTCCGAGTGGAATGAACAAGATAAGAAACTTATGACGTCTGTCAGAGACCGTTGGAGGTCAGCCTCGCAAAAACATTTTATTTATGGCTTGGCGCACAAGCACTATAATCTTTCTTGTCCGACTTATGACTTTTCGTGATTTTTTTTCCTCGTTTCGAATTGAAATGAATACCGGCCTTTTTCTTCATTCCACACCCATGTGCTTTCCTCACGGGATTAACCACAATCCCCTAGCTTTTCACAAAGACGTCGTTTGCTCAGGGTTCCTCATACAATTAAATAGGAACATTCATTCCATATCGAATCTGAAATCATTGATTTCTGTTATATTATAAATGATTATTGAGAGGTTAAATTGGCACCGATTCACTTCATTTGAATGCATATTTGGCATAGTGCAATTTTTCTTATTTCAAAAATTTTAAATGCAGTGTTGACATCGAAATATTGTAAAGAAACAGGAAATGTGGGGAAGGTTAGAGCAGTTTTTTTGTTTAAATTTTTTTTTCGTATGTGTTTCTTTGAAACTCGCAGTCGCCCTGGTAATCCTTTTGGCTCAGTCAGGAAATATATCTATGTGTATCAGTTTTAACCACTCCAGGTGTCACGCTTGCCAAGATTAGGAGGTATAATGGGAAGCGTCAAAAAAACGCCGCCGATGTTCTTTAACCGAGTCTCTTTGTTTTATGTCAGCTTCATCCTTAATTTTGTACTTAGACTAATGTGAAATCTTTGTTAAGTGTATATTCATTGCGGGTGAGATAAGCATCGCTGATCTATATGCCTTGGCAGGGAATGAGGACACCCGATTGTTGATATTTAAAGACATTGTCTTATTTATTTATTTATCCTTAAAAAAAACCCAACTATCTATCCTTGTCATGACAGGTGCACGTATTAATAGGAAGAATACATTTATTAATGGAGAACTAAAAGAAATACGAACTGTTCACGGTCTTCATAATATGCCCTCCAGCTCGCGACGTCGTCTCATCCTTCACGTCTTTTTAATTTCTTTTTTTAAAGGAGTTGATTATTATTCATCGTGCGATTTGGGTTAGAGATAGCAAATAATTAATTATAGCTTCTAAAGCAGACCAGGGTGTTACAGACACTGTACGTTGTTAAAGCTCACGAAGGAACTGGATTTGACGGTTTAGAGAAACATGTTTTATTTGCGTCTCCTTTTTTCTTCTCTTTCTCAGCTCCATCGTGGAGAACCTTGTGTCCCCCCTGCAGGACAAGCTCGAGGATTGGAAGAAGTCCGTGGCTCAACTGGACAAGGACCATGCTAAGGGTAAGGGGCTTCATTCAAATACTAGCCTGTCGGAAGCATTGCAAATAATGTGCTTATCGCATAGAAAGGACTTCAGCCTTCAATTAGTTTTTTCATTTACATAAGAATATATGAATCAGTGCATTGTTATATAAAGTTAACGACTCGACCATTCTCGACGAATACGAAATGGAGGTTTTTATGTTTAATTTTTTTACTGGTAATAAGCAGGTAATTAATACATGTATATCGAAAATTAGAGTTTGTATCTTGTAATCATCATTGCTCATGTAGTATATATTACCCATCCTATAAGCCTCTCTAAGAACAACACACGATGTCATCGTTCTTGGATCAATAAGGTGTAAGTGCGTTTTGGCTAAAACATAAACAAAAAACTAAGACTCGTGGTGCTTGCTCTGCAGAGTATAAAAAAGCCAAGCAAGAGATCAAGAAAGCCGCCTCGGATACTATTCGGCTTCAGAAGAAGGTTAAAAAGGGAGGATCTTCACATGGTGAGTCGATAAGCTTAGGATCAGGATAGCCTCTCCTACTCTCTATGTGATACAATGCATTTTCCAAACCTCTTTTATGGAAGCACGGCCGGTAATGTTGAACTTTATCGTAAGGCATTTTGAAGCCAGCACCCACACACTTTCGGTTGTCGGAGCTCCATGGGTATGGGAACCTCAACTGGTAGCAACTGGCAAGTCAACAGGCAGTTTGTTTCTTGATCTCAATCAAAACAAAGCCATTCGTGACCTGTGACCCTCTCAGTCAATACCACCAGCGGTGTTTCCCCGCGGGGTGACAGAAACCTTGAACTCTGCTTCCCCGCCGACCAAACATCATCATCGATTTGAATTCTCCGCGTCGTTCCATCGCGCTGTCCTCAATCTTTTAGCCGGTCCATCGCCTCATTTACTCTCATCCCTCCTGCCCGGAACCTCCCGCTTCATTTTAAAGGAGTTAATCGACAGCGAGCGGCCAGCTTCTACAGACTCTGTGTAGACAGGGTGAGTGCAGTCTGAAGGTCACACAGGAATGATTTCACTCTTAGCTGGCCTCCGGTAGACACATTGTCTCTTCATCAGAGGTCTTTCGCGGTCCACTCGCAGCCCACAGCACATTGTTCTTCCTTAACCCTCTAGGTACTTCCTGTCTGTCTGTATCTCTTTCTTTCTCCCTCTAACTCTGTATCACCATGCATGTCTCTGTCTGTGTGAATAGCCGTATGCCCTTTGGCTTGTCTGTCGCTTTCTTGACCTATATTATCCCTTTTTCTCTTTCTCCGTCTCACTTATCTCCACACTCTCTGATATTTTTTATTCTTCAAATAGCTGATTCTCGTAAACAAAACGTTTCTTTACTCTGTTCTTTTGTGATTTGTTAAGTTTTTGTTAACTATGGGTTTTAATTTCGTAGATGCTACACTTTTTACATACAAAAGATTTGTCTTAAAGAGAAGTTTCGTCTCACTTACATACTAATTTACCGCTCAGAAAAATCGATTTCCCGTATTCACATTTTAGCGAAAGAAATTATATTATTATGATTTTCTGGTCTTCTTTCAAATTTTATGACCATGGGTAGTCTGATACGCCTTGAATCACAGTTTTGATTCTTTAAATGTAGTAAACCTGTAAAAGAGGAAAAAAAAAGTCATTTTTTAACATAGAACTTCACACTCGGTCGCCATTCCAGGAAAAAAAATCCGCCTGGGGTCGCTCTGTTGTCAGGGCTCTCCGGTGTCCTTCAGTTAGCAGCGGTGGAGAATTTCCCTGGCCATCCCACTATTGATTTTGGTGCCGCTAAGAAGATTGGTATTACTAAAAGGCATTTATGTCGGCATTGGCACCACATCTCCTGCCTCTTGCCTGAATGTCGGATCATGTATTCTGACAACTACTCCACTACTTCCCACCTCTTCCTCCCCCCCCTCTCTCTCTCTCTCTCTCTCTCTCTCTCTCTCTCTCTCTCTCTCTCTCTATCTCACCTCCCTATCACGTCTGCCTCCCTGCCCGCTCTCTTCTCTATGTCTCTATGCTCTCTTTCCTGGACACTTTGTGTGTCTCTCATTCTAAGTTAATGTGTACCATTACTCCGCAAACCACACGGTGGTTTCCCTATCCATAATTTATAGAGCAACCAAGGAAGTGTTCGTTCAATTTTTTAGTATTTAAAGTAAATAAAGTGGGTTTTATAATCAGACCCTCGTTACCACAAAGAACTGAGAATAACTTTGGCCTCGGTGTGGAGAGTCTTGTGAAGCTGAGCTTACATGACATCATTGTACTCCCCAACTTATATTATAAATGGGATCTGATAGTGATGCATATTTATGTATTAAAAATCAAGACGTAAAAAAGACGGTTCTTTCTTATTCTTTTTCAATAAATGCTAAGATTATTTTGACGTTCTTCCTTAACATCTACTTTATAC
This sequence comes from Elysia chlorotica, assembly GCA_003991915.1. Taxonomy (NCBI): domain Eukaryota; kingdom Metazoa; phylum Mollusca; class Gastropoda; family Plakobranchidae; genus Elysia; species Elysia chlorotica. Next base: position 200,772 of record RQTK01000126.1, on the reverse strand, counting down.
ACTTCTTTGTTAGTCCTTTTTTTCCTCCTTTTGTCTACTGCGTTGTCTATAGATTTCTCTGTTATATTTCTATCTCTCTATGTCTCGTCTCTTTCTGTCTCTTTGATGTCTTTCTCGTCTCTTTTTGTCTCTTTGATGTCTGTGTCTCCATATTTATATCTACCCCTCTCCCTCTTTCCAGGCCCAAGTAGAATCACCAATCCGCCAACTAGTATTGCACCGTCGACTAAATGAGAATAAGAGTTATTTTAAACAGAATTTGATAGTATCGGCCAAAAAAAAATCACTAGATTAAAAACGAACCATCCCGACTGCTTATCTCCGACTTATTTGCCAACGCTACCGTGCGATGCTGCTGCTACTACCACTGTGATAATCCTCGTCGCTGCGCCGTATTACCCGCCGAGTTCTATTTCGGTTCTCGGCTCGGCTTATCTGATTGCCTGCCTAAATCAATCAAAGCCAGCGTAGATACAAGCACAGTTGACCAACGTTTGCAGCAAGGTACAGGGCTGGAGTAGAGGGGGCATGTTAGAGAAAAGGATCTATGAAATGGTTCATAGGCTAATAGCCAAAGAAAGAGACATACACATGTACAAGCAACATACTTCTTTATTTTTTTTTTTTATAAATAAATAACACATACCTTATCTCTCTATCTCACTACTCGCAACCCTTATTTTCTAAGATACGCGTTGGCTCTGTGTATTTTGTTTTGTAATTCAAAACTCTGTCTCTGTAACATGGTGCTGTCAACTAATTTGCTTTTCTTCATAACGATTGCTTGCAATATTAAGGTATTTTGAACATTTATCAAAAGGAGGATGCTTTTCTTCGCCCAAAAATTTATGGGAAATGTAAACGATACAAATGATTCTTTTTTTAATAGCCTTTGAAAGAGTATTGTATTTTGACATACTGGTTTTCAGTTCTTGTGCTGAAATACACAAGCGTGAGATGGTGGCAACACCGTACTATCTTTGTGGCACTGCCCAATTCGCAATGAGTTGATCTCATCAGCTCAAGTGTCTGAATCAGAATGCAATGACCATCAAAGTCACGCATTCTTAGAGGATCATTGTCGAAGAATTAATTAACAACAACAACAGAAACGCCTAATCATGGACATAATTAGTGGATGCTGTTTGATGAATATGAATGGTGCAGGCCGAAAAATTAGTCCGAAATTGTCGATTTGTGGTGTCCTGCCATGTGCAACCTAGTTCTCCACAACCTTGACCGTTGATTAGAGCAATCGACATACAATTACAAATGGTTTGTGACTTTCCGTCTCCCTCCTTACTCTCCCGCCCTCTGCTTATTTCTCTACCCCAACTTTCAAGTTGCAATAAGCGACGGTAGAGCAAACTAGCCTGATGTTCTTGTTGCATTGTAGCACGCACGCGCCCGGGCCACCCGCTTGTTCTAATCGATATCAAGTAATAACCTGTAACAGGATCGACCCTTGGCCCACACCAATCTCCCCACAAATGGAATATTTGCGAACGTGGTCAGTCCTCGGTAGCGCAGCCTAGCGCTGATGTCCTTAGAAATTAATACTGGGATAATAAGACAAGAATTCCACGTAGCGCTTTCATCCCGAACTCTCGAAATGTCACTTTTTGGTAACCATTGGGCGTCAACTTTGAATCATGAAAAATGTTTACATGTGAGAAAGTGTGATTGGCTACTTCCTGAATGAGACGCCTTCACATTGACGCAGGAGCTGATGTTTGCAAAATTGGTTGGGTTTAACTTTCTAAAAAGGGACACTTTTTCAGCGCCAAAACTGGTGGTGAAAGTTATTATACTCGTCGTCTGGTCCTTCTAACATGATCTTGAAAAATGGATTCCTTCTGGCCACCGAACCTTTTTAAAATATGATAGAAAAACAATAAAGCAACCAATATAATAATTATCATCCCAAAAATGATTAAATGGTACAATCTTATCACTTCCTTCCTCCTAAGATCTATATGGAGCACTGACCTCTAAATCTCTTCATGAAATGTAGCTACCTACAGAGTCCAAATGACGTGTACAGAGCAACCACCTTTACACGAAAGGGTGTATTTGAATGCGTTTTCTTACACTGTTTTTGTATAGATTTTTAACTCTTAAATTGCTGCTTGGGTTAGCAGTTTCTTTTACCGGAAGAGAGTTTACGCCGGGGCTATCGGCTCCAGCCAATGCGCCATCTCCTTATGATGGATGGGAAGTGTTAAGGCTGTTGCTGCTGCCCTATCTTATCAAAGACAGGCTCGTCTATCATAGATTGTTGGTAATAGTATCAGTGTGCGCAGTAGGAGACTTGAATAAGTGTGTCGCCTGTGCGATGTAAATAAAAAGACCATGATTTAACCACTAACTAGTGGTGAAAGAGGCCGGAAAAAACGGCAATCATTCACCCTTGATTCTTTTAACTGTATTAATTGTCATACATTACTACAAGTTCTTTATTAATCTTTAATTAGTTCATCTACTTGTTTTTTCTCTCTTCCCCAAGACCGTTTTTTTAAAGATTATCTTTCAAATGGAAAAGAAATCGTCGTAGCAAACGTTCGTCTGCGGTCACAAGGCAGATAGGTAGATCTTTATAATCATGGGTAACTTGCAATATTGGTATTCAAAGAACATATTATTATTTTTGGATTCATCATTCGCTGATCAAAATCGCCAGTCCCTCATTATATGCGAGTAACACTAAGCAGGATTTTCTGGAGTGCGCCAATGGCCACAGGGTTTACTGCTATCAGATTTGTTATAGTTCTAATTATCTTGGTGTCTCCCACCAGACTTATTTATATGGCGTTTCTTATCACGGCTGCAAACCTCTTCTTAAGTTAGCTCTTGATATGTAGCATTACAGTCCAGGTAGACTGGCCCCTCTCTCCCAGCCCAAGACTGGCAAGCGCCGCCGCAAGACAGACTTAGACAGTACGTACAGTGATTTATAACGTGCCCAGGTATGCTGGTGCTGGAGTGCTGATTGCAAGCTGTTGTGCTTTATGACACTCGTTCCATTCCTCTGGTCCATGTTCTGATATTTGTGAGGAGTAATATGCTACAGCATGTATTTATTATGTCCCTTGGCCCCAGTGTTGAGAGTGTAGCTGGTGGACTTTTTGTGTGTTTTTGTTGTTGTTTTGTTTTGTTACAAATGCCATAGACACAGTGTAATAGAAAATTTACTATTTTATACAAGAGAGAGAGAGAGAGAGAGAGAGAAGGAGAGTGAGTGATAGACACAGAAGTAACAGCATTTACAGTTACCAGTAGTAACAGTATTACCATTAGTGATTGTCACAGTAATGAACCAATCAGTAGTCAGAGATGTAATACGATGTAGGAACAGTAGGCGTTATAACAGAAAAAATGGTGTTGATACATCGGAAGTATTGTTGATGTTGTGATAGTTTTTTTTATTTTTTTTTTTAATTAAAAAAAAAAACAGATCTAGGCTATTGAATTAGCCATTTTTTATTCATCGGAAGTGTTGTTGATGTTGTGATAACAGATCTAGGCTTCGAATTAGCCATTTTTTATTCAATGATCTATCAAATATAATGCTAAAGATATTATATTTTGCTCACACCAAAATATTGCTTTTTCGTTGATGAATGCAACTTCAAATATGAACCATTCGATTTAATACAACAGCATATGAAAACCGGATTTCCTGTCGCAAGCTCAATATGGACGTTTTATCCCTACTTTTCTGTCTGTCTGCCTGCCTTCCTGTCTGTATGTCTGTCTCACTCCGGATCCCATCCCATGTGATCTCTTTAATGGACAGAGCTTTCCTTGATTTAACGTCCCCTAGGTTCCACAGGGGGATATGTTATACGGCGAACGCTCGCATTTTTTCCCTTCTTTCTCTCTCCCCTCCCTTTTAAGTTCTTAAAAAGAAGTGTCTGTGTGTGTGGGGGTGGGGGGGGGGTGGGGGGGGGGGGGGGGGGGGGGGGGCTTTCAGTTATCCAGACAGTGGTTGGTCTGTTTTGTGTTATATTGGTGTACACATACATCGTAGTGACTGCGAACATTGTCATATTGTTTGGTTACAGTACATAAAAATACAGAAAGTCACATGACTAGAACTTGCTACATTTTTTTCTCCCTGTGTTTTATGCGAGAAGATTAAATGAACAGCCATGTTTTTATTTTACGTTTGTATTCATCTTCTTGTATGTCTGCGCACCTCAACTTTTACTGGTCATATAGTGCACAGCTTGTTTCCCATCGACCATTATTTGATCCACACAACCAATAACACGGATTAAGTCGAATCCGGCGGGCCTGCGTGGTTTTTTATCGCCGTGTTAGAGCATATGAACGCCATGTTTGAATGGCCGGTTCTTTCATGTGTCGCCGACAAGCGGATTACCGGAAAGGCCAGTTTGATTGTTAGGAGGAGGGGGACAGCGGAAAGCAACTTTTCCAATAGTGTACATGCATTCCTTTGTCACACTCTGAAAATAATCAAGTTGTAAATATTTGGATAAAACGCGCCTAGAAGTGCAAAATACATGCAGTTATGTTTAAACATTTCACAACAAAAAAAAAAGAGTTAACCAGATATGACCTATACCCTTCGCTCTGTCTGTATATCTATCTATCTGTCTGTCTGTCTGTCTGTGTCTGTCTGTCTGTCTGCCTGTCTGCCTGCCTGTCTGCCTCTCTCTCTCTCTCTCTCTCTCTCTCTCTCTCTCTCTCTCACACACACACACACACACACGCGCGCGCGCGCGCGTGCGCGCACTTCCCTCTCCCTCTCCAATTATTTTGAGAATGCACGAATTGAAATGGGCAGCTTTTGTTACAGTGATTAAAGTTGCTGGAAATCTAAAGCTTGGGTTATCCAGCCCTGAACTTCCTTTTGAAAACAATCGATATTTCATTGTTAGTATTAAAACACCTTTGAGCTTATCCGACGCTGTTGGTTTTCCACTGACACTAAGAGGCTTCTGTTGGAGCTGTTGTCACGACTCTCTAAGAACTCCTAACGGCAGCCGGCCTGCTCATTAGCCATGTCGCAGCATCGAAGTGACAACCCGTTAACTCTGCCAAATGGAGCAGCAGTAGGCACTATGCACTCACACCCTAGCTCAGCTGGTGCCTCGCTTTGAAGTTGCGGGTCTTAATAGGACAGGGGAGGAAGAGAAACAATTGTAAAAGTCTAGGGTCCTTTATAAATGTAATTGGAATAGCAGAAGTTTTATATATTTCTTACCGTTTTGATCATGTTGTTGTTGGTATTGGAATCATTAAAGGGGGTTGTGGATTTGAACTTATATTTATGCAAATGTCCTGCACTTTTAAGGTCCATCAGGCCTTTCTACCTGAAAAAGCCCCATTTAGGTACTACCTATCGCTTCAATTTTAAATACTTGTAAAAAGACCTTATTTAACATCACGCATTCTTATCGGTCTGTACTTACTCCCAGTTAGAATGTATTGGGTCACCATTATAAGTTTTCTTCTCTGGTTCGATCAAAATTATCGTCTTAAGATTCTTGAATGGATTCCGAATGGCATCTTCAAGTAAGATATTTAGGGAGGTTCAAAATACTGTTTAGATAACTTGAACCTTCATTAATCCACCACCGAATATTCGGATCTTGAACGGAAATTCTGCCCATCCCTTCATAGAGCTGCCAACTTAATAACTTTAGCGCATTTTCTAACAGTTATTTACTAAGCTAAAATAATGATACGCTTGGTTGGCTGGTGAGGTTGTCAGCTCTGCTTTAAAGACTCACGTGGCGAGCTGACTGCAGCTTGTCGTTTGCTGACACTAAAGAGAACATTAATTTTACGCTCATTACAAAGTGAATGGGTGTTGTGGAACACAATATCCTTGACGGAAATGAAGGGTTTATTATACTTCTTAATTCCAATTGCGTCGTGTTTGTTATCAGCTGCATCTCAAGGGGCTTTGGTTAGCAAGGAAAGAGCTCTCTTCTTAGCATCATCTTTACGTTGGCTGCCAGCCAAAAGCTCAAGTGACAAGGACCTCCTTCAGGAAAAATTGTTTGCAGCACGACGCTAGAGACTGAATTTGACAATTATAACAAAATTAAGTTTCGGAAACAAATAAAAGCGATAAGAAGTAAACAAAACAAAAGCATTTATGCTTGGAAAACACGGCGCCGCTCTTCCTTTTAGAACTCTCTCTCTCTCTCTCTCTCTCTCTCTCTCTCTCACTCTCTCTCTCTCTCTCTCTCTCTCTCTCTCTCTCTCTCTCTCTCTCTCTCCCCCTCCCGTAACAAAGCCCATATTTAATCGTTGATCGTATGCAACATGGTTTTGCAAATTCACCAAACGTGTGTGTGTGCGTGCGTGTGTGCGCGTGCGCGCGTTTAACTGTTGGAGAATGGAGATGACTTACATATTGAATATCAAACATCCTGCTGTGCAGTATCCAACTGTAGTTATTGTTTGTTCACAAGGGGCTTTATTAGTCATCAGTATTTTTAGATCAGGATTTTAGTGGGGAGATTATCTCATTCTCCACTAGTCTACATAGGTTCTTGGCAAAGCCAATGACGCTCCATACGCGGGTTCACCACTCGTCTCTGGGTTCTCATCGGCAACACAGCAGAATGAATTTAAATGTGCCCATCTATATAGTCTTTTTCGTGGATGTAATATCCCTCTGTCTCTCTCGTTCTCTTTCTTTCTGTGTCTGTCTCTCCATTTGCTTCTCTCTCTCTCTCTCTCTCTCTCTCTCTCTCTCTCTCCCCACCCCCTCCCTTTTTTATTTCTTCTTTCTCCACTCTCCCTACTAAATCTGAACTTAAGTCCAGTTCCACGATGACTAGTACCTTGTTTCTTTCTTTTTCTTTTTTGTTCTATTCTTTTTTTTGTTTGTTAATAGCCTATTGATACTACATTACATTTTTGTGTTCTCTTTATTTAGCATTACTAATTTTCAAGATCTTTACGAGATCAAGAAGTTGCCTTTAAAACGCAATGGTGTTGAGGGGTATCAGAGGGAGCCGCTTTGTACTCCAGCATATTTGCCAGCGTGTTTGAGGGGGGAGGGGGGAGGTGGAGGGACGGTAGCCCTGGGGTAGAACGTCTGCCTCCGACGTCGGGGGTCTGTGGTTCGAGCCCTGGCGATTTCGCTTACTACTGGTTGGGTCGGTGTCAGTTTAATGTGATTGCCTGTGACAGGAGTCATGGCATCTGCGCATTAGACAGCACGTATGGCATCTGCGCATTAGACTGCACGTCAGACGCCAGTCTTTGGGCCCGTCCACAATATAGCCTATGTAATAATAGTGCTGACGTTGGACGTTAAACCATCATAACTCAACTCTCCAGCGTGTTGGTTTTGATCCCCTCACCCAGTACTTCCTCAAGATCAATACCCGTAACTATGAACGTTGAGGATTTTTATTTCCGTCTTTTTAGGGTAGCCCTCGCCTTGAATTAGGACCGCGGCGTTTACTAGCTATTATTGTCGGGCGACCCCCCCCCCCCCCCCAAAAAAAAAAAATGCTTACGTTTTGCCATAGTAACAACGGGTCGGGTTGATTATCTAAGATTTGGCATAGCTTGCCCAATTTCGTCTGTATTTATAAATCGATGTCTCTTAGCTTTCGAAGTCAAGCAAATCGAATGGAAAAACAGTCATGTGGTCTTTTAGCTATTAAAACCCTCCTTTGATCGTATGGGCCTCAGTTTATCTTTGTCTTAAAAGTTTGTTCACCAAAAGGAAACGTGCCTGATTCAAATACAGAGAGCAATCATTCACAAGTAGGTCAAAATGTTTGATTTGACCCAGATATCTCCCGGGGCTGAAGACCTTCCTCCTTTCTTTACCTGCTGCCGGTGTAATGTTAAGCACATAAGCCAACGCTTCGGGAACACACGCGTGTCCAGAAGACATGTAGTCTAGCCCAAACTCAAACACACATTTTAAATATTTACAGAATTTAAGAAAACTGTTTAGAAATATCAAGTCTCTGGTACATGTGTCTCCAAAGTTTGGCCGTCCCCATTCCTGCTAGACTGTTGTACAAATGTTAAGGTACAAGGACTTGTGGCTGGAGCTGAGCCCACATCTCGATCGATTTCTAGCCAGTTTCTGGGCCAAATAGGGCCGTTCATTCTCTTTTATCCCCTTCCTCCCACTGCTTCCGCTCCTCACTCCAGTTCACACTCTTAATAAATCTCTATCACTATCCCACTGTATTACTGCCTGTCTCTGCCTTTGTTGAATTTTCGTTTATTTGTTTGTCTGTCTTTCTCGCTCTCTCCCCCTCTCTCTTTCTGACGCTCTGCCTTTATTCTATATATGCCGTATACTCTCTTCACTTCCCTCCCTTTCTCTCTATCTCTCTCTCTCAATCACTCTCTCTCTCTCTTACAGATATGCGCGCACACACACACACACACGCGCGCGCGCGCATACACACACGCACACAAACACACACACAAATTTAGAGAAAGCATACTTGGACTCCAAGCAATGCATGTTAGAAAGTTATATTGCTTATCACCGCCTTCAGACTGTTCACAACTCTTGAAGAATTGAATAAAAAAATCAAAACAAAACACAACTAACTCATACTGTCAAGATGCTACTTTGTCTTGTATTTATAGAGACTCCCATTTATGTGGAGTCCATAAAGCTATCATGTTAAGCTTAACGAAACTTGACTGTCACAAATTAAAAGAAAAGAATGTTTGGGGGAGAATGATGATGAAAGGAGCTTCTCTGTGTGGCTATTTGCAATTAAAAAACATTTTTCGTTGACAGAAGGAACAAAATATTTTCTTGATCTTGACAGACAGACTTTCCCCCCTTTTAAATAGCCCCCTTTCCATTAAAAAAAAAAAAAGCGCGTGATAGTGGAAATAATTAAACAATTTAATATAACTATTAAATATTGGATATATATGAACTGTGTAGGTATCCTCCATCCACGATACGATGATGGTACTGTAAGATTAAAATTCAAGAGTCATTAGATGGCAATATCAAACTAAATATTTGCTGCCAGTCAAGCTTACATAAACACTTGTTTAACTTCTCCAGGCAAAACAGAGATGCAGTACAAGTTGGACGCCTCCATGCTGGAGGTGAACTCCAAGTATCACCAGCTGGAGGAGGCAGAGAAGAACTCTCTCCGATCTGCCCTCATAGAGGAGCGGTCTCGCTTCTGCCTCTTCATCACATGTCTCAAGCCATTTGTGGTCAGTTCACATCTTAGTGGAATGTCTGTTTGGTTAAAATTGTTCAGTATTCAACCTTGTTTTTTGAGTTGTTAAAGTAAGTAAATGGAGTTGAGATGCCAACTGTAGTAAAAGTTAGAACCAACAGTATTCAACCTTGTTTTTTGAGTTGTTAAAGTAAGTAAATGGAGTTGAGATGCCAACTGTAGTAAAAGTTTGAAAAAAAGGGAGAGAAGTAACTGATGGTTCAAAATTAAAAATAAAATTTATTTCGAACCTAGTATATACAAAGGAATATTATGTGACACATGTCTTATATATCATTATCAGAGCTAATTTTGGGGATTTCAGAAATGAGAATCTGTATGAAATTGCGCCCATAGAGGACCCAATTTGCTCTGTGTGAAATGCTTTCTCGGATGATAAATTGATTTTAGAGAATATTGTAGGATGTTAAACAACTGACAGTGACAAATCTTTTCCCGTGACAGGACAGTGAGCTGAAACTCCTGACAGAGATGTCCCACATCCAGGAGATCATGCACAGCCTGTGCCTGCAGGCCAGTGACCCTGCCTCCCTGCCAGAGTCCAGTGAACAGGTGATCACTGACCTCAAGGGCGTGGATGGTGCCAGCTTCAACTTTTCACAGGTGAGTCACACTAGCTTCTCAGCACTGTTCTTGTATTTGTAAGCCTTTTCAGGGATGTGGATGGGGTCATGAAGCTTTAAAAAAAACAAACAGCAATTTCGTTTTAAACTACACATCCCGTTATGTGTGGGTGTTTAACTGTTAAAGATATGCTTAATTCAATTTTGAGATAGTGCTGCATTCTCTCAAAGTACTCTCAGACTTCCACATTGCGTCATCATCAGATTTTAATCCATTATGAAACAGAAAAAGACAAAACTTTTACAAAAGTCCTTATACATAACATTGTGATATTAATTGTCATCTTGTTTTAACTCGACCCTGGGTAATGCAAATTTTCAAAATCATGGAGAACAATCTTTGTCTAAGTGATTGATTGTATAAAATGGCACATGAATAAATGGTGAGCATTAGCGAACGCATTAAGTAATGTTGTGTTAAAGCCTTTCATTTTTGTTCTTGTTAATTGAATACTGAGGTTTATAAACATGATATAATTATAATACAATAGCTTCAATTGTTATTATTTTTGCTATTCATTTGTGATTATAATGAGCCAGTGCTATTTGAAATCACTGCAACATAAGGGATGCTGGGTGCACTTCTGTCTTACCAATTCACTCCCAACTTAACACCATATTTTTTGTTCAACCATGCACAATCCCCATTAATTCATCCTGAGATATTTTTGTCGATCATAATATGTAAAAGAACATATCCTTCTTGAAAAAGGGAAAAAAGTAAATTAAAAATTAATTATTGTTACAATGATAAATGACAATTATTATTATCATGATTTTTGAAAACTGTTAATCCTTTTTGTGCCAAAAGCCATAAAAATATTTTCTAGAATCTCAGATCAAAGTTGAATTATAATTTATATGTCATCACTGTGGCGTAAATCATCAATCCTCCTCCCCATTCATGTTCATGACTACCTTCACCTCCACCACCACCACTGTAACTGTGTCTGACCCGGCAGCAGCACCACCACTCCCCACCAAGCTCCCCGTCGTCCCTGGGCTCGCGCAAGTCCAGCATGTGCAGCATCAACAGCATCAACAGCAGCTCCAGCGGCTCGTCCAAGTCGCACTCGCCCAGCCACACCATGCACAAGCGGACAGCCTCGCAGGTACTTTTTGGGGAGCCCACACATACTTCTACACTCCTACCAACCCTGCAGATTGGCACGCCACTTGTTTTACACATTTTCGTTTCCACTGTTTTCAAACCTTGGTTGCTTGGTGTTTTTGAGCTGACAGATTGACAAAATGTTGGTGCTTCTTGTAAAAAAATTCTCTTCAGCATTAAATTGATCCATGTAATGAGATTCAGATAACTTTAAATCTTTAACCTCCCTTATAAAAAATATATCTTCAATATAAAATATAGAAAATGGCATTTATGGTAACAGAATGTATATAACTATGTACCTGTAAATACAAGTATTCAGTCTTGTGTTGGATAGAAAGGCCTTAAATTCTCCCTTTCGGATGTTCAGCTATCAAATTAATTAAATTTACTTGCTTTGGTAATGGATGTAGTGGAGGTAACTGCTTATCTGGAAACATCTGTTATAGGCGAGTTGAACAGTTTTGGGAATGAACTATTTTTTCATTAGAGAGATAATTACTTAATCTGTATCATAAGAAATCCGGCTCTTTTAGCCCAGTGTAATTGTGTGCCATACACCATTAACGCTTAAGATAAAACATTAAATATTTCACCCCTAGTATAACTGATTGTTTAATTATTTCGTTCACATGAATTATATCAATGTAATTTTAATTTGTGGGCAACTTTCAATATAGTATCTTCCAGTTCCTTGCAATCCCCCCTCCCCTCAATCTTGAAACTTATGAAACAGATATAGATGAATAATTCAATTATTATTATTATTATTATTATTATTATTATTATTATTATTATTATTATTATTATTATTATTATTACTACTACTTGTTGTTGTTGTTGTTGTTGTTATTATTATTATTATTATTATTATTATTATTTTTACAACTTTTTAGAATGGAATGTGTTCTTTTTCTGCATGATTGCTTTTAGATGTTTTGATTTTTTTACTACAATCTGTAAAATGTAGATATATCTGAAAACATTGGTTTTCCTGCTCAATGTTTATTCTTTGCAATCTAAGGTCATGTGCATCATCTCATGCCCATTCATGATATTCACAACTGTACATTAGTTTTGGGGGGAAAAGCCTTGCAAAGTAAATAGGATTGTAGGGGTATTGCGTTGTAGACTTACATAGAAAAGATTAATAGAAACAAAATCCAGCAAATGACTGTGCTTTGAAAGTTGCTCAGTCAGGGGGCATACTTGAGGAAACAGAACCATGCCTGATAAGAAAAAAGGAAATAATTGGTATATGTTTAAAGAGAGCTTTAAAAATGCATGCTAGCAAGTAGAATTTGTGGCAATAATAGACTTGCTTTTTTTTTTTGGAACAGTGAATAATTGGTATCATATGCTTCAGGAGAATTTTATCCCAGGCTAAAAGACTAGATACCCTGTCTGGATAACTTGGTGATCTATTTGAAAATGTCCGCTTTCTTTTCATCTTGGTCTTTAAACAGCTGGAATTTATTTCCCATTGGTTTTTGCTGATTATCCAGGAATGAAAATTACATAATCTCTTTGGCATATTCTGTTTCTGTCAAAATGTAAAAGAAACGAGCACTGAATCTTGACCTTACTTGGCAATTGTTAAGAACCACAGCACCTGTTGTCGTAGGAGTACCTGTCTTGCCAGGCCTGACCCACACCATCACCTCCACCCCTCCCCCCTGGTCTCTGTGTGACCCCCCTCTCCAGCAGCTCCCCCCAGGAGCCATCCGGCTGACCAGTGTGAGCTCCCAGGACTCGGGCTTCACATCCCAAGACACTCTGTTCCTGAGGCCACACACGCCACAGTCCCTCAGTTTGTACCAGGTATGCTTGCTTCCTTCTGTACTGTGCACCAACAGTAGTTCTCTCTTTCTCTCTTGTTCTTCCGTCTTCTGCAGATGTAAGATCTTATTTCTCGTTACCTCAGGTTTTTTCTGTTCAGTGTTAAATTTCTCTACTATGCTGGCACCCTGATGACATAGTTTGTGACTATTTTCTCTTTGAAGCTTTCCTTACAAAATGTTCTTGCTGGTTCAAGCATACTAATGTGGCTGATTTGCACCTATGGCTCTTGGAGATTTAGAACTTCAGGATTGAAGCAAGTGATTTTTGTCTAGTTGTATTGATTTCTCTTGCTTTCCATCTTTTATGGTCAGGAATCTTGATAAAAGGCCAGTTTATGCTTTTCTTTCAGTTACCTGAGATTAAAATTCACTCGAAAGAATGTGTTGCAAGAGAAAAATAATGAATAAAAACTGTTTTGGTATATGCTTTAGCCTGGTTTTTCTGAAACACAGACTTCATTGTTGAAAAATGTCTTTTTCAATACAAATTTGAGAATGGTTGTTCAATAGCTGTTTGAACAGAATCAAAATGACTTGTAATAAATGGACAGTCCCATTATCTAGGCAAAAAATTGCTTTTTTCATCACCATTGCAATTTGTCCTTCCCATGTGTGGACAGCAAATCCCTTTATTTTCTTTCAACATCATTTTGTTATATTTTTTGTTTGTTATAATTTGTCATAATAATTATGCATATTTCTTCTGATATTCAAAAAACATTTTTTTTTTTAAAGGTTTACTTCTTCCCACATCAGTATCTGAATATTCTTGAGTTAGTTATAATGAATCCAGTCATTCTGATCACCAAAATACCTTGATTCAACCACATCTGTCCCTTATATCATTTTCCAACGCTTTTTTGAGGACTAGGTTCTTTGTTCCCTCATCCAGTTTTCATTATTTTTTCTCCTTGCCTTGTTTCAAATTCCTCAGTGTCCTTCATTTCTCTAGCCTAAATCTGCAGCCTGCATGAACTAGCCTTGACCATTCTTTCCTATGTATCTTTCTAATCACATGAATGGTACATTTTGCTAACAGTGTACATTTTTGTAGTATGCATTTTATGTACCAAATTTAACATTTTAAATTGAAACAGGTTTATTATTATTATTGATCTTAATTTTTTTTTTCTAAATCAGATGTGAACTACTTCCCTTCATTTAAAAAAATCAATTCATACTTTAAGATCAAAGTTCTACTTAAAAAAATAAAATTATTGAACTTGAACCCTTATTGCTAAAGCTTAGTTTATAAATATGTTTTATGATTTAATATCAATCTTTTTCAATTGCAAAAATGTTTCCTACACACCATCTTTCTTTTTGTTAATAGAAAACGTAAATTATCAGCTTGTTTCATCAACCTGAATTTGCAGATTCCAAAATATTTTAGTTTGATTCCTACTCTTATGAAAGTTTATGTCATAATTTTAGGCAATTATCAGCATGGGTCTTTGCAAGGTTCCTTTACCTTTTGTAGTAAAAGCCAGTTTTCAGTTCACTGGATAGGATTATATTAAAATAAATAAATAAGAAAAACATTCGAAAGGTCATCACTTTGTCTGCCTTCACTAAATTTACTAAATAAAGGGACTAAGTTTAGATTTGGAAGTCTTATTTTTAAATGAAAATAAATTTCAAGATTTCCCTAAGATACCCTTCACATTTTGTCACTAAAGTGTGTGTTTAAAGAGCATCTTCACCAAACAGTTATCCTATGTTTCTGTTTTAGTGGTGAACACGTCATTCTTTTATTGGAGAGAAAACAAACTATGCACAAATCCATAGACTGATCATCAACTGAATCTCTATATTGTATTAAACATTAAGAATCTTAGTTTTATGCTATTTTAATATATATTCCCTTAATTGCACAGTTTGTGCATACTTACAGGAGTAAGGTTAACTTCAGATTTATTGCAGAATTTAATAAAGGAAGAGCAGATGTCTCTAAATTTTATTTATTATTTTTTTATTATTATTTTAAGTTTTGGCAAACGCTTGACAAAGATTATTTCAACCCCACCCCCATCTCCTATAAATGTTCTTTAAATATTTCTTATTAATCCTATATTTAGCAGTCTCTGAAACTTATGGCCAAATATCTATTCCACATTTAGCATAAGCACACAAAGCCTTTTAACATAAAATCTTAAGGTTCTCCTGTTCACATTTTCTAACACATTTCTAATGCAATTAGGTAGGGCAAACCTTTGCACATTTCTCATATATTGCAAAATCTACAATCTTGTTCACCTGGAATATTCCCCACATTATTGTTTCAGCAAAATGCCCCAACAACAACGATCTTTATTAGGCAGCTATATTTAATCTGCTGGATATGTTTGTCACCCTTTAAGTTTAAATTTGCACCCCACAGAAATCTTTAGCCCAGTTTCAAAATAGAAAGAGATCGTATTTCCAGCATGTTCGATGGTTTTGAAATGTGACATGAGAGCTTAGTCCTTTTCAACTTTGAATTGTAATACTAACATTTAGAATGAATTGAACATAAGTATAAATTTAACTGTACTTAATGTAAAGGAAGCAGGAAGGTAATGATTACAGTTGCCTATTAAAAAGTTTGTAGAGTACTTTTAAATATCTAGCCTTCACACTAGAAAATCGACAAATTGATGATTAATCTTGCTTTTCTGTATTAAAAATATAAACGTCTAGCAGTATATTTGAGCAATGTCATTATCAAGCTGTAAAGCTGGTATAGAAAGTTTCAATTTAAACACTATTTCCATTGCCAGTTTGATTTTATGGCATATATATTAGAATCCATATTTCTGTTAGATATTATCTGATGTAAGAGTCCTAGTCAGTATTGTGTTATGAAGAAATAAAATTACTTGTAAAAAAAAAGAAGAAAAAAAAGCCATACTGATAATTCACCGTAAGGTGGCTTTTGAAAATTTATTCTGAACATTGCCACTAACAAAAAGGAAGAAAATTCTGACTTGACATGCCATTTTACAATGTTGCGCTATTTATATTTCGTCAGACATCTGCCAGTACAGTGGACCGAGAAGCCGAGGGCGACTGTGACTCGACCCCCACGACCCCCAGCGACAGTACGCCCAGCGCCAGCTCCACCTGGAACAACTGGCCGAATCTGCCGGCAGCGATGTCGCGACCTCTAGACCCTGCCCGACCACACACAATCAGCTCGGCTTATGAAAAAGGTCACAATCGCCCTGGTAATTGATACACATATAATACAGTGCTGAATTCACTTTGCTATTCTGGTGCAGCAGGGCTGCCACTCTGTATTTTCCGCACTCGCGTTCTTTATTATGTTGCTTTGTTGTTAGATTTCTCGTGATTGGGCCCACCAAGCAATCCTGGGCCCGCAGACCAAGAGCAATTGGTATCTGAGATGGCCAGTGTTCAGACGCCCTGGGTCTGAAGAACTCCTTTTGATTTCAAGTTAATTTCAAAAGTCTGCTGTTTTATATGCTGAGCTCGCCCTGAGTCTTGACTTGTTCTGTTGGCTAGATTTTTTTCTTCATGGTGTATTGTAATAAAGGTCTAAAACTTTTATGCTGTGCCCGTTTTTTTCCTGCACCTTCTAACATTCGTAAGCTAGGTTATTTTATATCATTATTCTGTAGTTACATACAGTGATTCTCTGTACTATGATTTTGGAGTCTGCCTTTATTCCTACTTCAAGAGTGTGAAATGACATGTAACACCAGTTAACCATTTCAAAAGTAAATGTAAGACAGTTAAGCTTTCTTTTCTAATTTGTATATTTGTAGACTGCAACTCATAATGTATATTAAGGGAAGGCAAAGGCTTGTTCAGTATAGCTCAGAAAGGAACCCTAAAACTTATTGAAAGTACTGTAATAAACATTAAAAAATAATTTATAATTGATTTTATGGATAAATCACAAGTGTCATTTGAAGCACTGGCTGCAGGTAATACATTTGATTATAGCCTGATCTGTAACGCATTCAGAATTTTCCCCACTATTTCTCAGCGCTAAAACCCGACCTGTTTGAGCCACCATCAGAGGATGTGGAAATGCGTCCAAAGACTTCCCGGTCCCAGTCGCAGTCTCAGCACCGGCCGTCGGCCACCATCAGCAAACTGCAGCCTGTGCTGCCCCCACACTGCCCCAAGCCAACGGTGAAGGCTGTGGCTCCACCCATGGTGCCCCCAAGTAAGGCTGAGTGGTTTACTTCTTGTTCATCATGGAATTACATCAATCATGATGAATATGATTAAGAATTGTATTGAAATGTTTTTTCTCTCTTTTCATCTCGCTGAAAATAAAGCAAAAATATTTTCATGAAGCCGTGTCTGAACGGAAACGTGGCTTTAGTTTTACTATCAATCGGCTGATGAAAGTATTCTCTCTGGGGATCTCTTTTCATTTCAGAAGAAAAAACAAAAAAACAACAGCAAAAGTTTATCTTATTCTAAGGGGGTCACGTTAACCTTGGGATAGAAGATAGGCTTCCGACGCATGAGCATGGGTGGGAGAGTGACGGCTACAGTCGGCATGCCGGTCAGTAGAGATTTCACAAGACCACTTGCGGGATTCTCATTAGTAACTTCAAAAATAATAAAAAGTTTGTGGGCGGTAGCAGTGACCAAGAGCTATCGATCTTATAATCACCCATACTATAAGATGAGTATTAGTTTTGGTTAGTAAAATGTGTATCGATAAATTCCATTTCTTATGGGCGTCCAGGTATAACTATTTTCTCTTCTGGGTTGCGTCCAACAGCGCAGCTACTATTTAATTTGTCAATAACCAGGCAAAATCTGTGCATTGGTGAGTTCTGTGACAATTATTAGAAGTACGGCTACAGAGAATTGTCTTTGTTAGCCGTTCAGTTTCACTGCACAACCAGTCACGGTGCTTCATGTTCCTGTGGTCCATGACCCGACTATGTCACTGAAGCTTCTGGTCAGTGCATAGGGATGTGCATGTTGTACTCACATGCAAACAATGAGACTCCGCCTTAAATTTTAGAGTGTAGCTCTTTTAAGCTCGCAATAATCTGAGGTAGGGATGCAGAAGCCACCAATCTGCACCCAAGGGTGCCTTTTTCCCATTGTTTGATGGATTCTGATACACATAAGGTCATGGTATTACCATGGCCGATTTATATACTTATTTGAGGAGGAATATTTTTTCTCATTTTTATAACTACTCCTTAGTGGTTAAAAAAAAATAAAAAATTCTGACATCGGAGAGTACAGACATAGATCCAGTTCATTGAACCCCTTCTGTTTAATGCACCATAGAGAAACTGAAACTGAAAGTAGAAATAGTGTGTATTTTCACAAGAAGAAAAATTTTCTCAGGAACCACAGGAAGGTTCTTATCATGGATCATTTGAATGATTATTGCTGGCTTTAAATTAAATTCCTCTTTTATACATCTTATGCAAGACATTCAAACACTGAAAAACAACCAAGTTTCAATCTATTGAAGGAAAAGAAAAATGAATATCCTCATGTATTCAATGACTCAGTCTAACAAACATCAATTGTAGATCTAGGTATGGTTTCCATATGATAATACATTGGCCTCATTCATAAAACTTGGACGTCTTGCACAGCTTCCCAACCTATCTACGCCAACATGGAGGAGCTGGGAGGCGGGGCTGGCCAGTCTGACACGTCACCTGACGACGGGGAACCGACGACTCCCACCACACCAGCCTGCAACTCCCTGGCGCAGGTAAGCACTGGACAACACAACACTTGACTATTGCAAATAGATGACTCTGAAAGTCTCTCTGTTTCCATCTGCCTTGATGTTTCATATCCTTCTATGTGGATGTTGCCCTAAATTTAAACCTGCTCCTTGATTACAGAAAATAACCACTACCACATCATAGCAACGAGCAGTTATTTTCCGTCTGTATATCCTTCCTCGTCGAAGAATCAGTTCGATTAACTTATCATATTTCCAGTTTTACAGACTTTCTATCCCCTTTAATTTACTTCACCATTCATATTATTGCTCAGCCCAATGTTCCCTCCTACATTTGTCTGTATGTGATGGCTGTAGATGGAACTACATAACTTATCCCCATATCAATAAGTGTAGCATTCTTTTATATATATATATATGACAACAAAGATGTCAAATATGAAGACAGATTGAAATGAGCAAATTAAATATTCTCTACATAAGTGAATTATGGTCTAAGAAATGATGAGAAAAGTTTATATTTTAAAATTGGTTTAAAAAGTCATTTAGTGCATAACTTTTATTCATAAATCTTGAATTTAATTGAGAAAGGTAATCATGCCATTTAGAAATAACAACTTAAAAGGAAAAGAAAAATGTGAGCTTTGAATTCATTCCATTGCTTTATACCACCCACACCTTTGTCATCATTCGCTTTCTGCTTCATATCATCTATGAATGCACATTATATGATGCTAAGTGAATGTTTCAATCATCTGTTTCATTATTGTTCTCTTTGGCTGTTTTTGCATTTAGATCCTCACTAAAAGCTGTTCTCTCCTTTCCTGTTATGGTTATTGATCCTATACGGCAAAAATAATCCACTGTGCTTTTACTCATAGTCTTGTGCTCAGAAAATATCATTTTGCATCCCTCCCTAATCTTTGTTTAGTGATCACAATGAACCTCAAATTGAAACTGCATTTATAAATGCATAAATAAGGGATACACCAAGCTCCTGTCTTCGGGGAAGATGCAAACAATAATTATTTGACTATTGATTTTTAGGAGCCACTATGTCTTTTAAAAACAGTAATGATTGTCAACGCAGCCATTCAGTTCTCAACACGGTGATAATCCTATATAGTGCTGACGTTGGACGCTAAATCAAACTAAACTCTCAACCCCATGGTAATGTTACAAGTACCTATTTCTGTTACAAGGCCTATTTCTGCTCTTGCTTTACATAATATCTCCTGTCCGTGTTTAAGATATGTAAGCTATAAAATCAACCAATGTTTTTGTGATTGGCATTTTTTCAATAGTTTGTATTTGCTGAAACAGCAGTTAGAAAAAGCAACTAAGATTTGTGAATACTTTATGAAATTTCTCCATGTTTCACAGGTTATAATCATTTTATTAGCTGAGTTTAGCTGTCATTAATTGAGTTGATCCATATTGTTTCCCCTCTAAATTTTGAACGGATGGTACTCAGTGTATTTGCAGTGCATCTTTTCAATTTTTCTCTCCTATACTTCTTCTCTGTCTCTATCTCATTTCTTTAACCTCAACTCAGTATGTTTTTCAAGTCTCAAGTTTCCTTCTATGTATTTATGTACAATTTACCTGAAGGAATTTTATTTTATTTGTGTGTACTAATCCTGTCCGTGTGTGAGCTGCATTATGCGCTGCTTGATGTCTGTATAACGCTCCAGCATGTGGTTCCTTCCATCTCTCGCGCTTCACCAGCCTCGACCAGACGGCATGGACGTCCTGCACGCAGCCATGCAGCAAATGAACCTGGCGACTGCCTCGCTTGGCATCGTAGACACTAGTGGAAGCGCTGACGCAGATCAGGAAGACATAAGCAGTAGCCAGGAGGTCACACCCAGATCCTCTATGGACGAGCCAGCCAGTCTTATAGCGCTGGGAATCGGACCTGATCCGCTGGAAGTGGGCAAAGCTCTGGCCAGGCCCAAGGCAAGGATGATCACCATACCCTCTACTCCTAACTGCCATATTCATCCTACAACTCCCACCACTCCCACTCACCTGAATTCCAGATTATGTAGATGGCCAGTTTAGAGGGGTTCCCCTAATACTGTAGAAAAGATGATCAGTCTGGATGGAATCATTTCTCCTTTTTATTTTATACGTGGCATACTTAAAAACAAAAAAATCTTTTGTTTTGTTAAACGAAATTTAAATATCTAATAGCTTTGTGCATTAAAGAGTATTTTTTCAACCAGGTAGCCTTGCAACCTAAAAAAAACCATAATTAAATTTATAGCTTAGCAAAGTACAAACACTTTACTTGAAATACATCCTGTTTAATACCTTCTATTGATGGGTGTAGATTAAACATTTCTATTCATGGTGATGAGATTAATCAATTTAATACTAGCTGTGTACTGTAAGGATTGATAAAAAAAAAAGATAACCGAAACAACGCACAAGTGTTTTTTGGGTGAATGCCACAGTCTCATCATTCCATTTCTCACACTGAGCAGCTCATTGCATGGATTATTGCTTTGCACCTGTTCCCAAACTTTTCTCTAGACCCTTTGCTTTATTTCAAAGCTTGCTGCCAGTGCTGTGTTTTAAGATGGATTTGTTGCTAATTATCAAGAGCATATTTTATACTTTTTTTGTACACTTAAATATATCACTTTCCACCTGCTTGCTTTGGTCTATAAAACATTCTTTTCGTCTTTGCAAAAGACTCCAGATATATCTTTTTGTGTGCGTTGAAATGGGTAGACAGAAGGTGTAATAGGCAATGAGCACCTCCTGCATCCCAACTTCTTTTTTGTTAACCCACAATAGAAGAGAAAGAGTAAATTTTGACAATGGGATTGGTTCATATGACCTAGACTTTTCTTGTGTTTCATTCCTCTGAATCTCTAACCTCAAACAAACAAAAAATATAGGATAAGATAAGATAAACTTTATTCATCCAGTTTGGAAATTTTATGATGTTTTTAACCAGGGTGAAGCAGGCACAAGTGGCTAATATAAGTTTTGAACTTAAGCTCTTTTAACATAAATACTATATATTGACGTTTTTTGTTTTCAAATTAAGTTGAATATCTTTGGCTCTAGAAATGATATAGGTATAATTTGTTCGACCACTTAAAATGCATTTAAAGCTTTTTAACACACTATGAATAACTCCAAAAGTGCCTGATTCACCATGGTTGCCTCTCGTATGAATTAAAATCATAAAAGAAACTCAAGATTTTCAAGTCCATATTTATCCTTTTGCATGTCAAATATGCTCGCTTGATATGTTTTCCAGATTATTTATTGTAATTTGTGACTATTACATTTAAAATTAAATTGTGCATGACTTGTTTAAACAATTTTTTATCACTATATTATCAATGTAACATTTTGTTTGCGTTGCCCATGATCTCCAGTACTGAGATTCCATGAAAGCACCGTTCAAACGAACAATTTGGCAAATCAGGAATTAGAAAGAGCGTATATCCTAATCCTACCCTTCATACACTACTATGATTGAAAACGTTTTTCTATTTCTGATTTACAAACAAATTACAGTCGACAGCTCACGCTATAATAACCCAATCATTGCTTAATACTATGCTTGGTTGACTTCTTATATCAGACCAAATATTTTTCAAATGAAAGTACCTTGAGAAGTCTTATGTAATGTTGTGAAGTTTAATATATAGGCCTACCTATGTACTGCTGAATCCTTTTTAGGGCTCCCCGATTTGTTCTTTCTACTCCTTTCTTGCTGTGAAAGATCATTACACAATTGTGCAGTGCCTTCCTGTTCAACTCATCATTCAATCCTCAATGTTATATGTTTTAAGAAACTATGTTAATTTCTAAGATGTTGCTATAAACGTTTCCATTATTGCTCACAATAGCATTGCAAAAATAGAAAACTTGTACAAAAAACCACTCCAATTTTAACCAACTTTTATATTTTTCATTCATATTTTGCTTTAGTGTTATTTGTGAAAGAACCTTTTTAAAGGCATGATCAGTTTGATCTATCAAGAAAAAATTCCTCTAAAAATCTACTTGAAAAATAAATGGTTTTGGTATCTACATATTACTAGATGTATTTTAAATTTCCAAATTTTAACATGCTTTACTACATAATAATCAAATGGAAGTCTTTTCATTTATCAACTATTTTTTTGAAAATAAGGAGATACGCTGCAAAAATTAAACCATATTAATCTTTTTGTTTCTGCTGTTAGTGATTTAGTCATTTATAAGAACTTAATCACCATGCTAACAATCTATTTCTAAGAAGCCAAACAAGTAGACAAACCCTGCACATTTCTCTTTAATTTTTTCATGATGAAGGAATTTGTATTTGCATCTTGGAGTGTTTTTCCATAATCTGATAAAAAAAACCCAACCCAACAGCTGCCAATGGTTCCCAGCACTAACAAATTTATCTTCATGAAATATGTTATCGAGGAGATATTTAATTTTCTTTCGTCCATACATACTATGAAGCCTCACTGATGAATTTTATCGTTGTCTTTTTTAAATTGATTTTGTAAATAGTTTTGTACTGCTTAGCATTTTTTAAGCATCCATGTTAGAATTTTTTTGGTACTGTGGCACATTTGCGTGTTGATTTTATTTTCAATATAATGAGAGCATGGCCTTTATTTGAAATAGCGTAGCAGCAAATAATCAATATTCTGATTCATTGAAACTGTTCCATAAGACAACACAGTGAAAATGAAGTTTACCTATTCCTTTTTTGTATTTCGTTCTCTCTCTTTCTTATTTCTCCTAACGTTTCATCTAATCCTTTTTCAGATGCAGCAAGACACAAGTCTGGAACTTGCCAAAGCCATCAGAGAGCTTGAAGCCAGCACAGCTGCCCTCACATCAGCATATGACACTCCACCTCAAGAACCATCCTATGCTCCTGCGCCTACTCAGGCTCCACTCATAAGTGGTCCACCCCCTCCGCCTTCCGCACAGTTTCAGACTGCGCCCCCTCCCTCGGCCACCTCTGCGGGCAGCAGAAACAGCAATGGTGGTGTGGCCTTTGATACAGAAAGCTACACCAGCAAGACTTCCCTGCAGTGCTCCTCAGGTTATGGCACTATGAACAGCACTCCGGCTGGTTCTGAAGACACAATAGCCACAGGAGGTGAGAACCATTGCGCTCCTACTTTATTTCTGTTCATGTTTCTCTTGTTTATTACTGGATATTGGTAGGATCATTTTGCTTAGTGTGCTTCCCTCTTGTATATAAAAAAAAACATCTTTGAAAACTTTTAATTCCCTATTGATACCTCACCTTGTTGTGAAAAGTTCAGAATTGCTTGTTTGCATCAATCTGTTCAATATTTTTCAACGCTACTATAGGTAGAACTTAGCACCATGATATGGCTCACTTATGTCTGACAACAGGACATCAGACACTTTATGTCCTACAATAAATAGATAATAATAAAAGGAATGAAATTACTCCCTTGGTTAAATCATATTTATATTTATAGTTCTAGTTGAAAAGGAGGGCAGAGATATTTTTCAGAGGAAATGCAGCATTTTGTGTCATCCTGATAATTATCACTTTTAAGGTTGATGTTGTCATTATATATTTTTGTTATTCCATAAATCTTTTTTCTCTCTTTTTGATTATATATCAATCCTTGTAAAGCTTTGTTGTAACCGTTATATTTGTTACCAATCTTAATTCTATCAGTGTGCTTGTTGTGGTTTCAGAAAGAAAATATCTTTATGAAAATGTAGCTAATTAAGCTTAAGGAAATGGTACCAAAACCAGGCAGTGCAAATATATTAGAAAATGCTTTACACACTCGTCATACAGGTATTTCTAGCACCATACCTGAAGTACCTGAAAATGAGATGGAATATTGTATACATGGGGAAGGTGAGATGCACGGGAAAGGCACAAACAAGAAACATGAATAGTTACATAGACTTTCGTGCCTGCCTTTTTCATATTCATTGCATTTGTCTTGCACGATCAAATCTATAAAATATTTCCTCTCTAATGATGTCCAAGGTTAGAACTTTTGCACACACGATTAGCATGTTTGTGTTTTAATGCAGTATGTGTAGTTTACAAAAAATAATTTTGATTTGCACATATTTCAAACTAAAGTATGCCAGACTTCATATTTTTAAGCTTCAATACACAATTTTCAATTTGTGTAAAAGTTGTAGAAAAAAAATGACAAAAATAAACATAGACCACAAACAATGATTGAACCATACACTAAGATGACAGAGGAGAGGAATCGAAATTCAGCATGCACAGCTTGAGTTTTCAAAGGAATTAAATATTGTAAACTATTATGTTTCATTAGCTGCTACTCCTTACAGTATGCATTGCAATGTTTTCTCTATGTTTATTGCTTTTTATTGTTTATTTTATCCCTCCTTAACGTTCAACAAAGATGGCTAACTTGTTTGCCAGGTTACAAAAATTCGATAGCAGCATCCTTTACCTGATGCTTTATTCTCTCAAATTTCACTCTTCCTTAATAATTCTTAAGCATGACATCCTAATCCAAAGATAACCTTATAATAATAACAACAACAACAACAAACAACAACAACAACAACAACAACAACAACAACAACAACAACAACAACAACAACAACAACAACAACAACAACAACAACAACAACAACAACAACAACAATATTACACGCAAAAGAAAAATATATGTAGGTTCAAAAATGCTCATAACAGAAAGAACTGACTGAAACTTCTTTCTCTCCCTTTTCCTTAATTTTTTATCAGTCACAAAAATTTCGAGAGCACTCAAATGCATGCAAGTTTTTAATCTGCACTTTTTTTCTCTGATTTTATTGAGTAGAAGAAAAAACAAAGAAAATGGGCATTTATAGCTGCACGTTTTCAAAGAGGCCTTCATACATAAAGTTAACAACTCATAATATTGAAATCCTATTGCTCTTCACATAAAATATTTGCTACATCGCCGAAAATCATGCGTGTAGCTAATAGTATGAATTATAACCTAAAAAAGTTTCCATCTTTTCAACATGTAAGCTGCTGACAAAATAAATCATGAAAATAGTAAAATATGTTAACTAATAAAGACAATATTCATGATTGATATCTAATGTAATGACAAGCAGTTTCTTTTTTGGTGCCGGAATAATTCTTGTTAGTGTAAATCTAAAAAAATAAAGTTCTGGACATTTTGCAGACTATTCTCAGGCAGGGATTATTAATGTTTTTATGATTGTGAATGTGGTTCAAATACTTCTGTCGGCTGAAACTGAAGTGGTCCGAAGCACGTTGTGCAATCTTTCTCTATTTTAAATGAACGTTAAATTTCTATATATATATCAATTTTTTTTTTTACTTCATCTTCATTTTGTACCACCTTTTTAACCTGTCTCCTTATTTCAATTTAGTTTTCTTTTCAATACACGCATGTTTTTATTTTCTGTGTGTGCGCGTGTGTGCCTGCCCTCCAGACTGTTCCATGCTAGAGCAAACTGAGTCAGAAAAATATTATACCATACCACGGAGTGGGGAGGCCAGCGCTGCCTACAGGGCTGCCTTCCAAACGCGGCGTCCGGCCTCCACAGCAGGTGGGTTTTCGTCACTGCTGCTCAGGGCAACCAGCAAACTTGACACCATTTTTCAGACGCTTTGGACAGGACACACATAAAAAATTCTGAACAACCTAATAAGTTCTTTCTATTTCATCATTTGCCCTGTCCTGGATATGAAACAAGCAACAAAAACACTTTCCTTTTGAAGGCTTCACATTTTTCTTCTATTTCTTCAACCAAACCGAAAGGAATGTTCTTAACCCATAAAGTACTACGCGCCAGTTGAATGCCTCGTTGTGAAAGAATACTGGCTCCGCTTGCTGCTACTTCACTGACTTAGCACCCCCCATCTGTGCACTGCGGGGTGCTGCGTAACTGCTGCTAGTAGTGGGCCTTCATTCATCCTTTATTCCTCCTTTTTCTATCACTCTAGAGATTTTTGAATGGGTGTACAGGCTCTTGAAAATGTCAACCAATGAAATCAATGAATAGTTTGGAGGATTCTCAGCCTCTCAATCACATTATGACGGTTATAGCTCAGTCTCTACTGCTCGGGACTGAGGAGCAGTAAGGTCCAAGGTTCAAATCTTTGGTCCCTGCTCTTTTCCTACCCACCCCTTTTTTCTGGCCATCTCTGTAGGAAACATGGGACAGAACATTAATTTGAAGATTGCATTTTAGCAATATAAGGCGCCAGATATCTCTAGAATTAGTGTTCGGGTTTGACGAGCAGGAGCTCTAAGGTTCAATCCTCAGTTACTGTATTGAAGAACTTTCAATGAGGGGCTACAAAGGTTCTAAACATAGAGAAGGAATGTTGTTCCATGTAATAAAGGATAAGTGAAACATCTTCCCCGCACGATTAGTAATAAATAATTATTAAAAAGCAGAAACAAACAAGATGGTGATATCAACCAACTCACAACGCAATAGAAATATATAGTTTTATGAACTTATAACTAGAAATAATGAAAAATGATATTGGCTATGACAGCCCAACACTCAGAGCATTAATCATCCAGCATCAATCATCCAGGTAGACAGTACTGCCACTAAGCTTAATATTCCTCAAAAAAAGCCTTAGCAGAGGAATTATTTCCCTACTGTAATTCTGGGGTTATAGTAATAGAAATGAATAACATTGCACAAAGAGCTCGTCCTTGCTCCTGTTTTAATGCAATGCTATATTTATTTGAGGGCTATTTTTATATTGTTGTTTCTAGTAAACTACAGATTAATGGATAACCCTCCTTCAAGTAAATGTCTTGTTATTTCAAAACTATTATTTTCTCTTTCTTCAATGTTGCATCAAACATGCACTGTTTTCCATATGTTTGTGACATTGTTTAGTATTTCAACATTGAATGTTTTTGAAAATGCATCAGTTAATGTCAATTTATTTTTTCAGATGATGCATGTTAGCCCTAACTGTTTTTTAATGTATTTTTAATGTTTAAGATTACAAAATTTGAAGATACACCCTTAGAAAAAAAGATCTTTTTTATAGTGGGACAAGAGAAGGAAGTGGTTCATAAATATGCACTTGAGAAAATTATTTTGAAATGTTTTATACAGCGGGTTGCCTGCAATCAATAAAAGCATATTGGATTATTTCTCTAATTTTGAGTGACACATTAAAGTTTTATCAGAGCAATCATCCACGAAAAAAATGTGCTGAAAGTGTATGTGCTCTTGAAAATATAAAAGGCCTTAATTTTGATGGCCTCATTTACTAGATCTGATATGCACACATTGTCACATAGAAAATTTTGAATTTCACTATTTTTTTTCTTCAAATATCTCTAGTCTGGACATCTTTAGCTTGATCATGGAATGGCAGGCCCACTGCATTTTTTTCACTCACACATAATTTCTTTTCTTCTACCTTAAATAAAGGAATTAGGTGTTTTGAATCATAACATATAAGTTAAGCAATTATGATTAATTTAGCAATGAACATGCAATCACTACAGTGTTTGATTTGTTCAAGTAAATTGACTGTACCTTTTCTACCTCTGCAGGCATCCCTATGTCAAGTGGAGCTTTGATCCCTGGAGGTGCCGGTATCGCACGTCGCAGCTCGGTGAACACGGGTGGCCAGAAACCGCCTCCCCCCGTAAGGCGGACATCGTCGGTGACAGGATCAGCCCCAGCCCACGTCCAGAAGTTGAGGAACTCGCCTCCACGTCAAGTCTCAGTGGACACTGCCATGACTCACCAACAGCAGCAGCAGCAGTACTACCAGGGAAGCGCCCAAATGGAGCCTTTGTATGCTGAGCTGAACCAGGGCAGCAACGACATGGAGGAATTAGACAACAATAAGTACAGCCACAGCCACCCATCTCAAGTAGATGGTGATGGTAATTCCCATACATCGACAGTCAACGTCATCCAGAGCCTGAATGCAAAGTTTGCTTCCCTCAATAATCAGTATCGAGAGGGAAATGGTTTTGAACCAACTGCTGGCGGTGTGCCACTCATGGAAAGGCCAAGTCTCCCCATCCAAACCCACTCCTCCAGCAGTGATGCAGAAGCCCAACAAATCGGGCATACCACTGCCACCTTCTGTTGTGGCAGCTCAAAAACAGCAACAGCAGCGCGCAAGTTACGCTGGTCAGCAGCAACGCCAGCCTCAGGGGCCCAAGCACCACCCTGTGCACGTTCCGCACCACAAACAGGTGCACCAGAGCCAAAATCAGCACCACCAGCACCATCATCCCTCTCAGGGCAGGGCACCAGACCAGCAAAGACATTCTCATCCCCATCCTCATTCTCATCCTCAATATCAACAGCACCATTACGCATCCCACCAACGCACTCAGGACCAAAATGCTGCAGTTGCGGCAAACAGTTTCCCCCACCAACAACAACTGCACCAGCAACACCCTCAGCACTTGCAGAAGGCCCAGGCACCAGTCACAAGTAACTGTGAAGACTTCCCCCTCCCTCCCACTGAAGAGGAACTACAGGAAATTGAGCGAATCTATAGTGTCCCGCCACAGGTGAAAGCCCCACCAGCCCCTCCACCACCACCAGTGATGTTGCAGAAGCAAAAACATCAGCAACAGCATCAGCATCATCCTCAGCAGCAGCATCAGCACCAACAAAAACACTCTCAGCAACACCAGCCCCAAGATGTTCAAGCCTCTTTGCTGATGGAGTTAAAAAGAAGAGTTTCTGTGGATGATAGTTCACAAGCCTAGGACACAATAGCAATCTAGTGTAAATAACACTCAACACAACCTGGACTCATTGGCTCATTGAATGGACACACAGAAATGTCCACTATGTTTTCTGTTTAAGCAAGAAATTTTAATAACGGATGTCATGCATTTAACTTAAAATAACTGAGTTTTGCAGTTTTTGTATTGTTTTATCAATGCATTTGTTGAAATCGTCCTTGTTTTACCTTTAAATGTTGAAGTTTGTTTGCACAGACAAGAGTTTGATTAATGATCAAAGAATCGACAAATGAGAATAATAATATGCACTGAAAATATTCATTCAGCATTTTTTTAAATATATTCTTTCATTAAAAGGATCTTAGTTACAATGGAATTGTTTTTGAGACAAACATACCTCTTTGATAGTCAATGTATTCCTGTTTTGATACTTATGCTTTTATTCAGTGGGTTCCCTTTGATATTGTAACAAGTTCTCTTGTTGCAAGAAGAAGCTAAACAGAAATGTTTTTCTAATATCGAAGAATGGCATTTTATATTCAAACAGACCCCAGAGGCCTTGTATGCAGTGTATTTAGCCATATATTGTATTTGAAACAGAATGTGTAGAGATATTGATATATTGTAATCCCCTCCTTCTCCCTCGTTTTTCTGTATATAGTGCTGACGTTGGAAGTTAAACCAACTGAACTGCCCTAATTTTTCTATGCCCTTTATGATGTTTTTGGTACTTACCTGTATATACAAATGAAGCCTGAATCACATGTGCAATCTTTTGGACTCTTGTGGGTCTTTAGTTAAAGTGTCAATGAAATAGCGTATTCTCATTTTGTATGTGTATAGCCATTTACATGTATGTGAAATATTTGAATTGGGGTAATATAAAAGATATGATTTGTTTGTAAAGTACTATGGGCTAGAGGAACATTGGTGTTATCTTTTTTCGTGATTGAACGCTTTTTGTGTGTGCAGATTTCATCACTCAATTTAGTTGGTAAGTAGAGGTATTTCAAAACTGCATATATCTTTTCCTCTCTCTTGGTTTGTGTCATATGATGATTCCAATTGATGGTGTACCTCATTTTAAAAGAATTATTGTTATTGCTTTTAGTACTATTGAGTTTTTTTTATGCAAATATAATTTTTTCTAATTAAACTACATTAATTCTCTGTTACTTCTGAGAAGTCCTTAAACTGTTATGAAAAGTGATAAGAAACATAAATTTCAAACAAATATATAATCTAAATGGTTAACATTGCTTGCATAATTTACCTGTTTGTCACCTCTATTGTATGTCCTACCTCATTTATAAAGCGCTTAAGATTTAGGGTACTTAAAAAATGAGACAGGACACAATACATATGAAGTGACAAGTTAATAACTCTTGAAAATTTGTCTAAATCTAAAATAAATTTATAACAGATAGTTGGCCAGTTTTAATGTAGCACGATTGTACTACAGAATGCAATTGATATATTAGTATTGTACAAAAGCTAATGTATGTTGCAATAGGATAAAAGTCAAGGATTGACATTTAAGGATTTTGCTTATATTGTGTTTGTGCGTGCTTGTTACGGAGAAAATCTGATTTAGATCCGTCACTGACCTGACACTGTAGCCAAATTGCATATTAACTGAAATTTTACTGTTGATTTGAGTATAGATGTATTTATTTTCAGTAATAAGGTTTTTAAAAATGTTTTTTAAGTGTTTTTTTTTTAATTTATCAAAGTACTCTAATGCTTTCTTGTTGGCTTTTAGTATTCCATGTTCTCAATCCATAATTTCTTTCAAAATATCAAAAACTTACACTCTGGACAATACGCCAAACTTAATTTTTGACTGTTTTCCACACATAAATATACCAAAGATCTTTTACTCAGTACTTACCCAATAATCATCTTAATTTGGTATTAACGTTACAATATGGCAGGACTATACCCGAATCGATTTTGTTCCCATTAATGCATACTTTTTATACTTTCTCAAATAAGTTTACCATTTTGAAATCATTCATGACCAAGAAAATAAGTTATGCTATAATTATAATACTTTACAAATTGTTATTTTTTTCTATGTTTGGGCTTTTAGTTTCCAATTTTGATACTGCAAATCATGTAAAAATGTGTTACAGGTCTTTGTGATGCTGACAGAAACAGAGTGCTAAATATGATCCTTTGCAAGATTTACAAGATTAAAGAAATACAGTGTTTCAATGCTTATCACTATCAGATTTAAAACCATTTTTTGTGTGCTTGATGTTGATTATAGCCTTGTAAAATAAAAGAAATATCTCGTAAAGAATATGATAAAAAGTTAAATCTTCAAACTCCTTATAACCTGCTCAGCTTGATTGCAAAAATCAGTAAATGTCATTTAACAGATGCACTTATTACCTTTCTAAAACGTAAGAAAAATAAACTATAACCTAGATAAGACTGACACTGCAGCCTAATAAAGAGTTTAACATCTCTTTGCTTAAAGATAAGGAAATCTTGCAGCAAAGAAGCAGATATAAATTCAAGTCTATACCATTTTACTGTGTTACCCAACATATATGTTGATGTTTTCGATCTCAAGTCAACAGAATACTGTTAGTGCCTGAAATTTTTTAGCAGATTGATTTGAAAGTAATTTAAATAGAGAGTACTTCTTCTGTGAAAGAAAGATTAATATTCATGGCACAATTTAATTTTTAAAGTTAAAGATGGATCAAATGGCAATAAAACTAAAAGTAAATCCTATTTGACACAGGGTAACTTTTAAGCTTAATCGATAACAAATACTTTTAAACATTAAAATGTAAAATAGGGATGTAGAAAGTTACCAGTTGATTACTCTTTGCAGATAGAGATTTCTTTATTAGTTCATTTCAAGAGCTAGCCACCTAGCTAGAAGAATTAACTTTTACTGAAGTGTAAGTTAGAGTGACAGAAGTGTTTCAGTACTTATTATAAAACAATTATTTCAATTGAAATTTACTTCTTGTTGTCGTATCTGCTGAACCTTTTTTATGTTGATTCAGAAAATTTTAGACAGCTAATTGCAAGCCCTTAACAGGTCACATACAAGTCTTAACTTGCTCAGTTTTACTTTTCTTCTGATTGTGGACCAATTTACCAACAAGATATAGCCCAAGAACCTCAGGTATCATTAGCCGTCACCATCAAACTACTCATTTAATATTTATGTTTGGATTTTATTCCCTAAACTTACATGGAGTTCAAGTACCACAGAAAGCACAAATTGATTTCTTCCAATGTCAAGGAGCCTTTCAGTGCTGTTCTTTGAAACTCATTACCTGCTAATTTACAACTTTTTGAATACAGGGTTTTCTCTTTGTTACTATGAATATTCATCCATGATCTATAGTTACACAAATCACCAATATGATCAACCAGAAAAGATTCATGTGACGAGTTTATGTAAAACTTAACATTTTAGCACCAATTGTTTATGCTCTTTTAAATATTCAAGGTCACTATTGTCAGTCATTTATCATATTTATTTACTTACTTTACTTGTAGCAAAGTGCATTTCTTGCATAGTCTTTAAAAATATGAATGCAGGCTTACAACTATCTGGAAATTTTGCTTGGAATACCTCTGAGTCTGAATGATTTTCTTTGCACTCTGATGCAATGTAATTTTAAATAGCAATCAGGTGTAGGCCTATTTTCCCTCTTTGTTTATAGTTTCTATTGATTAATAGAATTTAACATGTTTTGTAATAATTGATGAACAAGTAGATTCTAAAATTTTCCAGGCTACTTACTTTTCATGGGAAGCTTCAATAAAGCAAATTCTTTTTTTTAACCATTGAAATCAGTGGTCAGGATTTCCACAAAATAGAACAGCAAGCAACATAAGATTCAGCCTGTTCCCTTCTCTGTGAAATAATTTTTTCTATTTTTATTTATTAAAACTGGCCCAGGCATTGAACTACCTTAAATGATGGAAGACGATGCCAAATTCTTTTTCTACAGTCTGCGTGAATGTTACAGAATTTTTCAGTGTGTATGTGTAAATTGAAAAGATATATCACTGGAAATACAACTCTTCATCATCATCATTATTGTGTGTATTATTCTTATTCTTGTTTTTTTAATTATAATAGTTGTTATCATTATTGTTATTGTTATTATTATTATTATTATTATTATTATTATTATTATTATTATTATTATTATTATAATAATTATTATTATTTTTATTTTACACAAGTATGAGTATAAATCACAGCTGAAATATATGAACTATGTGTAAGTTTATAGCATGTATTACTAATGTAATATTTTCGTTACTGATGGTCATCATTAATTGTTTTATGAAAAAAAAAAAAAGATGTTTGCATTGCACATATACTGTAGGTTCTCTTTCTATGGCTTGGCGTCAGTGTTTATTGAAGTATATCTGAGTTTGAGAGGAAACTGCATAAAAATGAATGGGGCGCAGTTGAAATTTGCCTTGTCTTGATCCTTATTGTCCTTATCTGATGGTTCATTAAAAGCATGGAGTAACAAGACTTTTTTGTGCCCTATCATTGTTTTTTGTCTATTTGTGTAGTTGAATATTTGTTTCTTGGCCTGTCTATGTCAAAAGATGCAGTGATTGGTAAGGGGAAAAACAAGGTACCAACAAAGAAAATACTGAAAAAATTATGCTTTTATCTTTGTTAATACTAAATAATTATAAATTAGTGATATATTGAAAATTTAAAAATACAATAAATGTCAAGGACCGCTGACAGAAAATTAAAAGGGAAATGGAATAAGCCGAAACAAAATTGAAATCATGATAGTCATACATTATTTTCATTGATTACAGTAAATTTAGATGTCATAGTACCTAATTTTAAATTTACATTCAATACGCTAGGCAGCTCTTTCCTCATCAAATTCATGAATAGATTGCTGTAAAATTTCAATTTTAAAGTTGTAACTAAACTGAAGGTCTCCGACTTGATATAATCATACAATGTTTACAATAAAGTAATTAAGAATGTTCAATAAATGAAATTTCAGTGGTTTTACTATGGCAAAAGATTCATCAATATAAACATAAAAATGTACATGTATTATGATTAAAGTTAAAAGAAAATCGTATCACAAAAGTAAAGAGCAAACCTAATATTCAAACTGCATGAATAATTGTACTTCTTACCACGTCATATTAGCCTACATAACAAAGTGTATGTAAAAAAATAGTTAATGAATAAGCCGGAACACTAATTTATACAAAAAACCTATACGCTGTAGATCAAAAATATTTACTACAAACAGAAAAGTGTTTTCAATACGAAAAAACAATTCTAATGTCTGAGAATGATTAATTTTGAAATGATTATGTCGCCTCATGAATTCCCGAGTATCTATGTTAGTCGGATATGCAAATTTCCCACAAAATCTGGCAACTCGTTAGAAGTCATTCCCAGGTTGAGCTCTCTGTCCTTGGAATTCCGTGGCAGCGTGGTGGGTTTGACCTTCACCTTCAGCGTTTTGATCTCACCTCTTTTTAGCTCACTGAAAAGAGACAGAAAGATCTAGTGTAGATGTCAATATCGTCTGCTTGGGTCACAAGAGAACTAAAATAGTCTCTTTCTGATGAAACGTATAACAGCTTCAAAAACTAAAAATAAAAAAAGGAAACAATAACGTTAAAACTGGTGTTTCTTTTTTTATTACCTCTAAGTCAAACCTGCCACATGGTTAGTGCATAATGAACCATTAATATGAAGTGAGGAAAGTTAGAAGATATCATTAAAATATCATTTGCCCAGTCATGCAACTTCAAGGACGTTCATCTTTAGGTACACATTTTTTAATTCACTGAGCCGTACAATGAGAGTAACGTATTTTTTTTCCTTTAATTGGGAATCTACAGAATTATGTTTGTTTTCAATACATATTTGACTTTATTTTAGTGATAAGGATTACATCTTCCCAATAGAAACATGAAGCATTTCCTTTCACTTAAGTATCAGTGGAGGGGCTCTTGTACTAACCCAATGTCTTTGACAAAGGCCGCATGATGGTCGATTAGAGTGACAGATGATTAGAGAAAAGGATATATTAGAGACAGGGAGGGACAGGGAGGATAGACAGACAAATAGACAGTCAGACAATGACAGAGGCAGAGAGTGGTGACGGAGACAGGCAGACGATAGATAGAGGCAGAGAGAGAGGGAACAAGAATCAGAAGAAAGAGAGAGAGAGAGATAGATAGAGAGAGAGAGAGAGAGAGAGAGAGAGAGAGAGAGAGAGAGAGAGAGAGAGAGAGAGAGAGAGAGAGAGAGAGAGAGAGAGAGAGAGGGAGGAAGAGAGAGAGAGAGAGGGGGGGAGAAACTGAATTAACAACGGTGTTGGAGGTGGATGTTTTGGTGTCTTGGAAGATGTGGTATTATGATAGAAATGAAATATATGAAATATCTATTCTGTAAACTTCTCTTAGATAGAAGTTATGTTTGCAGCACCAAGGAAGTCTCACAATATTTCTAAAGCTATCATACGTATACATTTTGTAAGCCTTTCTGAGGGCTCTCTCACCTCTCTCTCTCTCTCTCTCTCTCTCTCTCTCTCTCTCTCTCTCTCTCTACTCTCTCTCTCTTTCTCTCTCTCTCTCTCTCTCTCTCTCTCTCTCTCTCTCTCTCTCTCTCTCTCTCTCTCT
>RQTK01000126.1:137588-164492 GCA_003991915.1 Elysia chlorotica | reverse complement strand
CCCCCCTCCCTCTCTCTCTCTCTCACACACACTCACTCTCTCTCTTTCTCTCTCTCTCTCTCTATCTATCTATCTATCTATCTATCTATCTCACTGCACATTGCCAGGGTCCCACAGGTAAAGTGCAAGCAGGGGAAGAGTTTGAGGTCGAGGCGACCCTCAAGAATCCCCTGTCGAGAAAGTCTCTGACTGGCTGCAAGCTGACCATCGAGGGCTCTGTGGAGGTCACTGACGGAAGCTTTCACAAGAAGCACCTTTGTCCACAATTGCTATTGAAATACAATGTTTTTAAGGCTGCTTTGGGCGGCTACATGCTCACTGTGCATTTGATGCCGGGTGTTTTCACCACCAGCTCGGAAGACTCGAAAGAAGGCTCGGTGAAGCCCTGAACATTGCAGATGGCGCCAATCTTCATGCTTAATGAGTCATCACAATGGCGGATGATGTCGTCTGTATCCACAGTCAGCTCGTAGACTTTGACTGGGGACCCAAAGTGTAGTGCCTAATCATTCCACCGTTGTCACAAAGACATACGACGTATTTAACGTTCAGTATAAAATGATAAGGCATAGCTAGATATCATGAATAGTTTTGCCGCTATCATAACTTATCATGTAAATTTGAAAAAAAAACAACATTGTTTATTGTTTGTTAATACTTAAAATTATTTTTGTTGTACACAAAATGTGCCGTGGTGTTCCAATTTCAAGAATATTTAGTTCTTCCTAAAAGTTTCTTCCCTTTTTTTCTGCGACTATATTTTCTCATCCAATTCCTTTTCCCTGCTCTCTCCTATCTGTTCATACTTCTACCCATCTCATCACCCTATCTCCCCTTTTACCCCTAGTACTTTATTCATGAATACATAATAATTGGCCATAGTAATTTTTCCAATATATAACTATTCGCAAATATGACTTTGCTTAAGTTTTCTGTTTTCACCTACACAAGGCACAAGTCTACAATCTAACTGACTGTCGGACATTGAGCAAAAGCTAGGTAGGCATATATCTACATACTCAGTCCTTGGCCCAGCCAATCTTGGCCGAAGAGCTTGGTCGCAATCTTCTGGTTGCCAATGAGGCCGCCCCAGTAATTGGTTGGCTGGACTGTGGTGCGCAGGCGTATGCTGCGCTTCTCGGAAGACGCGTTCTTCACCTTCACCTTGATAGTGACGTCCTCGCCCACGCGCGGTTGTTTATCGAAGTCGTAGATGGAGATCTCAACGCCCTTGAGGACACAAGATAGACAAGCAAAATAATCTCAGGACCTAACAGACTAATCAATTTGGCAATCATTTGCCTATGCAAAAGAGACAATCTCTATGTTAAATTATTCTTATTCCGTTTCATGCAGCGTACTAGTGTAAAGTGATTATATCCTACATCTGGTTTCTATGAGTACTCACTGATTTGCTACCCGTGAGGAGTTGGCCCAGCTTGCCCTTGCTTGTTGCTTTCTCGACAACTTCTCTCTCAGAAGCTGAACCTGTTCAATAGATTATCAATTTAATTACGTCTATTAGATTGTTACAAAACTATATTCAAAATTTTAACAATGGCTGCGTACATGTTTGTATTGTTTTGAAAAAACAAAACCAAACAACAACAACAACAACAACAACAACAACAACAACAACAACAACAACACACAACAACAAATAACAATAACAACATAAAACGACAGGATACGTAGAACTGCTGTGTATTGATATTTACAAAAACATGCAAAGCTGACCTTCTGGATACTTGTAGAGATCTGTGAGATCCAGCCTGACGCCCTTGTCGGAGCCGGTGTAGTAGCCGCACGGTCCGCCATTGGGGAACTTGGTGCTGATCTTCTGGCCAACACTGGAGTGCCACACAGAATTAACACTACCATTAGTCAATCGGAGATTTCCTTTTGAGTCCTTTTTGTTTTATTTTTTTTTTTGCTGAGTCTACCCAGCGAAACATATTTGGAACTATACTGCTAGTGCTACATTTTTGTTGATATTTAAAAAATTAGCAAACTGCACATGATCAGATTATAAATCAATACAAGCGCGGACTTTGTTGCTCAACATCGCTGTGATGTATGTATGTAATACGCAAATATTGAGAAAAAAAACATATTTCATGGTCTATTTTAATCCACCTCTTAAGTTCTAAATCGTACTCTGTCCATTAAATGTCAAAACGATTTTTTATTGCGGATGACACACTCTCAAAACGCCTTCGTTACACAATGTTTTTTCATTTATAAGAAAGCAAACCACATTATTGACGAGAAAAGATTTGACAGTATGTTTATAGTTCCTCTGACCGATTGGAGTCCCTGCTCATCAGCGTAGGTGGGTTTCCATCTTTCCACGTACAAAACTCAGCGTTGACCTCGCCAAAGATGAACTTGGTGTCGTAGCCAATGTGCACGTCTCCTTCTTTGATGGCAGTGAGGGGAGACGGGCCGCACTGGAACACGGCTGTGGAAACAGAGGATGAGGGGGAGGGGCATGCGTGTTATGTGGAGGAAAAGGTATAGATGTGCCCTAAGCCATAGTCGTCTATAGAGGGACATGTATACCCCCTTCGATTTCATTGTTACAAAAGCAGGACTGTGAGCCTTCATACTTTTAATCTATCGCAATCTGTTCCATGTAACCAAAAATGATAAACAAAATAATGAGGAGGAGGTGAAGAAATTTATTGATGGAATTTTAAAGGAGAAAGCGACGGGAAGAGGGGGTAGTATGAAAGAAAAAGGTAGTGAGAACTGAAAATTTGAGAAAAATGACTGAAAAAGGGTATACAGAGTGAAAGAAATCACTAGTTCCGAGATGAAGGGAAAAAACAAAGTAGAGAAAGCTCAAACATTGATATCTGATCTGACTGACATGTCGCATCAAACATCATAAAGACAGACGTTCAGTACTCGCTAGATATTTACAGTCACTAAGTTCTTGTGGGGTAGCATCCACTGCATGCCATCCGTCATATTTTCCTTTATATCCAGTGAGCTCGCTCAAGTCCGGCCGCAAAATCCACACTTCATTCCAAACATGGAAGTTCCTGAAAATACACAATAGTTGGAACTTAGCTGAACTTCTTTCTATCGCCACTCATATTAATAAAAAAATAAAATAAAACAACAATGACAAAACCTTTAGAAATAAAAAAGATTACAATAACTTAAATTTTCGACATTATGTTTTTTCTTCTTCGATATTTTACTCCACTTCGTCAAATCTGTACTCCAGAAAGAATATATAAATTTAACAAAAGAAATATAAAAAATATAAAAAAGCTAAAAACAAATAAACACCACCCCTCCCAATAAAACAACAAACAACCCACGAACAAATCACAAGTCAAGCATTAAGTGGGATATAAATATAAAGGGACGTATAAGAATATGGCGGAAGAATGCTTTATCTACACCAGGAAATAAGCTTTTAGACGTTAATTTTTTTTCGAAATGTTGGCATGATTGTTCCTGCCTTCAGATATTAAAAAAGAAAACCCCGTTACAACGAAACCTATGTAAAATTGAAAGCATGTTAGTTTATTTAATAACTATTGAAAAACAGCAACCCATAGATCTGTAAGTAACCAAAGTCCGTTTGGCATTAATCTTGCCTTTGTTATTCGTACCTGGAATTTTTTCATGATCATCAATAAAAAACAATCCACATTAACATGACGTTAAACTATTCGTAAGGAAGAGTAATTTAACAGTGGACACAAAATTGTTTTCATTTCTCCTCATGTTTCTTCATCTTTCAGGAATGACAAAGTCAGCTTACCATACGGAGTCCTTGTTTTTATGACGGACGTCATTACCATTGTCATCGACATACTTATCGGAAGTCATGGTGAGATCTGTGTCATGCGCAGACGAGAAGTTGGTGACGCTGCGACAGGGCAGACCCAGAGCGCGGGCAACTGGTGAGACACAGGCGAGAACACCGGTGCTGTTACAAACGTGTTACATATAAAATAAATAATGAAAAATGAAATAACTAAATCAATTTATAGAATCCGAAACATTAACTTTAGTTTAAAAAAAACACATCTCCCCCCCCCCCTTTTTTTTTTCTTACCCCGCACACAAAACCACACCAAGCCCTAAAAAAGCAAAATAAAAAAGCTCAAAAATGCATTAAAGAAGATATAAAAGTCAATGCTTCGAAACAAGTATCCTTGTGACTGGTCCCAAAATCCAAAGGATAAAAAGACACACAACGAGGCGGCATGGAGCTAACCGGTGGTCAAGAGGTGGCTGAAGACCCAGCACTGTCCATACTTGACGGGTTGGCCGGTCTGCATGTACTGTTGGAGGATGGGAGCGCTGCCCCGCCAGGACAGAGGTTTGGTGCCGCCGCTGTAGTCGCCGTCCCAGCGGCCCATCAGGACGCCGTTGTCGTCGCAGTTGTTTAGCTAGAGCAGAGAACAACAACAACAACAACAAATTGATTGTTCACATTAAAGCCGTTGTCTCTCAATCTGGTATACTTTTCTGATATGACTTAACGTCCCTCTGGTTTCACGAAGAGGCGAAGATTCGAACTTCAGACCTCCGACTCGCTTGTCAAGAGTTTTGACGACTGAAATATCTCTCTAGATATGTATGGTCATAATTCATGATTTATTTCCTTGACTATCATCTAACTTTGCTTTGCTTCAATCGATCACATACATACACACTCTCTCTCTCTCACTCTCTCTCTCTCTCTCTCTCTCTCTCTCTCTCTCCACATCTTTGTCTCTGTCTCCGTCACTGTCTCTGTCTATCTGTCTCTTTCTGTCTGACTGTCTTTTTGCCTGCCTCTCTGTCTGTTAGTCTGTCTCGAATACTTGCTTAAATAGTTTTTCCTGCTTTTGTCTGGCTTCAGTCTGCACTTCTCCCATTATCAAAAAATTGTGCAAAGAATGTAGCTGCGTATTAACTTCTTCAGCACTACCCCGATCTTGAAGAGACTAATAATCATGATCTCGTTTCTCTTATTAATTATAGCTTCACTGTTACTTTTTAAGACAAGAATCTGCGATCTTTTTTGTACGAGCATTAACTCAATTTCAGATCCCATATCAACTTTGTAGCTTTTACTTACGATCCTAGAGAGAGCTCTTGCGATGTACAGAGGGTCTCCCATGTTGGAAGAAACCTTATCACCGTTCGCCTTGAGTAGAATTTCAAGACTGGCCTCAAGGATGCCTGACTGGAACTGATTGACAAAAAAACGTACAGATTGTGTAATGTGCCAAAGATGCACCAAAAAAAACAAACAAAAAAAAAACAAAAAACCTGACGCAAAAATAAAAAGATTGTTTATTAGTGGTGTATTAAGGTGGAAAATATCAGCAAACTATAAGCATCAACAAAACTGAATGAGAGACTCATTAAATTCCAATAACCTATAGCTTCAAAGGCTCATGTGGCAATAAGATAGCCTAAATCTGAAGATGCAGCATTTGAATTTTGTGAACAAACTTAGTGGTAAATGCTGTTCACGCCACAACTTCTACACATCCAGCGTATAATGCGTTTGGCACGAAACTCCTACCCGTCCATCGTTAAATGTTGTTGGTACCTCAAGTTCTACACGGCCGTTCTTGAATATTTTTTGCATCTCAACTCACACACATCCATCGTTATATATGCGTTTCACGCCACATCCCTTACCTGGCCGTAGTCCCAGGGCTTCGACTCGATGTTTCTGGAGCTGCCGCAAAAGACCAGGCCGATCTCATTGGCGATATACTCCTTCAAGTCGCCGGACTCCTTCATGTACACTTGATCATCTGGTTGTACGAGTAAAGCGAATTTTAAATTTCATGACTGAATCACTGCCAAGAAAGCCCACTGCTTCTTTGGTGAAATCAAAATAAACAATAAAACGTTAAAAAAAACCAAACAAGCAACAAAAACTAAAACAGAAAAATAAAAGGACACAGTCACAAACCAGATGATGAGAAGGTAAAGGAAATAGGTAGATCTAGGTATTCAATCTATGTGTATTACTGACATAATGGTGAAAGGATGACACAAATGTCGTAACAATGTCACGCAGCACTCCTAGATCTATTGTTACTGACCTTGACACCAAGGGTTCAGCAGTATGATGACCTCCTCGCTCCCCTCACATTCATAGTTCTCGTCCTTGCCGTCCTTGACCTTGACGGTGCGCACGGCGTACTCCCACTCGCCCACGATGACGTCAGGGGGAGAGTACACGCCCACAGTGAGGCTGTTCTCCGACTGGGACAGGATGCGGGCGCCCCACTCTCTGCTCTGCACGTCGCCAGACTGGAGCAAAGGACACGATCGGGCATGGAATAACTTAACCTGGACCGCCAGGGGAACATCTCAATGGCATGATCAAGGCTACAAACACAATGGAGGCCAAAAGAATTAAGAATAGTTTTAAGGTTCTAAATTTATGAATGACAATCTTGTGCAAGGTGAACTAAAATAGTAGGAGATTTAAAAAAGACGAAAGGGGGAAGTTTATCTCAAATCTCTCACCATGTAGCTTGTATCTGTTCCTTCTTCCAGTTTCATTTCAGCATATGTACCTTTCCTATAATTCGGCTCGTCACCTGCAAAGCATGAACAATCAAACCTTAGGCACCATGGGTGTCATCTAATAAAGTCTCAGTGCAAACCCTACCACTTTCGGGAAAACATCTTCTGCTGTACTGGTAATACTTTAAAATACATTTTGAATATCGTTTGTCAAAACAAACATGACGTGACCGTTACATAATTCAGTATTTCATTGTATACTGTTAGTTATACACATATATGAAGCAACCAGGGTGAATCAGGCACAAGTCGCCAACATAGGTTTTGAATCATTTAAAATTGCTATATATTTGATCTTTTCCATTGTTAGATTGGGTTGGCTATCTCCGGTTCTTGAACTGGTAGAGAAAAAGAGGAACGCATAGAAGGGGATGGGAAGATGAAACCACAGACGGGACAGGGAAGACAATAACTGACAATTTGGGGAAAGCATAAGACAGACGGTTGCCACATGAAACGCCCCCTCCCGCTCATTCGTCCTCAAGAAAAGTTATTATTCGTAGCTGTATCTTCAGCTTCTTACTGCTCACATTAGACCATTTTCCTGCCTCGGGAATTCACAAGTGGGATCATCAAAATCTTGCACACCCCTCCCTCTGCTGAATCGACGGACGCTATGTCAGCATGTCCGCGCGACAATTCAATACCAAGACAGTCGATGATGGCCAGATGCAGACAAGACCGCACCTATGCTATGGTAACGTTACCTATGCCTAAAAGTGCTTTCCTCTCCCTCCCCACGGCGACTCAGACCACAACACCATCCGTCTGATACCCAAGTATCTATCTTAAAACGATGCAAGCCCACTTACAGAGCGTCAAGCCTTAACACCTGACGCCTTAACGGGCGCACCTCAAGATTGTATTCTATCTCCAGTTATATCATTATTTAATGTACACTAATGATTATGGGCCACCAAAGAAACATTCGTCTTATTAAATTTGTCGATGATATATGTACAACTCTGCAAGGCCTTTTGAGCACCCCAAAGGATGGTGACGGTTATAGAGCTGAGGTAAAAGTTTTACAACTGGCGTTGAGAGAACTTCTTGACACTAAATGTAGATAAAACAAAATTTTTAAGAAAGATAGAGTTATTCCTCTCTCGGTTGAAGACAGGACTGTCACAATAAATAGTCGACAGCTACAAATATTAAGGCCTGATAATAGGCATGTTCAAATTGATCATTTATCTAAAAAGTGAAACGAAAGCCTGTACTTTAAAAAAAAAGCTCAATTCCTTTAATGTTAATAAAACTATTATGACTTTGTTCTACATTGCAATCTCAGAAAGCGAAATTTGTTTTGAAATCACCTGTTGGGGAGGCTCTGCTTTTTCAAAATATAAGACTAGAAAAGGTAGCTTGATAAAAAAGGGGGTAAAATAATTAAACTGAACATACCACCTTATTATTGATCTTAATAAGAGTCCCATGTTAAAAAAATGTCTAGATGTAACCAAAGACACCAACCATCCACTAAACCAGGAGCTTAAATTTTCTACACATGGCGGTCGCATTATTCAACCTAAAGCTATAACCGACCGCTACAATAACACATTTGTATCATTAGGCTAACAGCAACTGAGAAACTCATCAAAGAACACTTACTGTGTGTATGCGAGCTTGTAGCTGTGTATATGTGTGTGAGTATAATAGGGAAAAGAGAGTGAAGGGAGGTAAAAGAAAAAGCATAGACTACATGTGCTTCAATACTTCTTGCTTAAACCTAATATTTGTTTCTACTTTACGCATGCAACGAATCATTGTTCATATTAATGTAATGTATACTGTTTCTCCAAAAATCTGTATCGTTTTTAGTTCTGATTATATGTGTGTAGTACATGTAACGTGTCCAAGTCAATATTCCCTCAAAGGGAGAATACAGTTTATCTTAACATATCCCCTCTCTGGAATCTTAAGTTAAAGAAATCAGCCAGCGCCCTTGGTGTACACAATTAAGATAAAATTCAAAAACATTTTGCGAGTGCTAACAAATATATGTCATAAACCAAAGCGCACCTATTTTAAACACGAGATGCATATCATCGAGTTCGCTGTTCCAAGGTCGCTGGAAGGTGAGTGTGAGCTTGAACTCTTGCCCCCTGCGCACAACGAGCTGGGGGTCCTGGTCTCGGCCCGTGCACTCGAACAGGTCGGTGTGGTGCTCCTCGGCGTTCTCCCTGACGTGAAGGTCAAGGTCTTCCACCAGCAGGCACTCGCCCTTCAGTCTGGCCAACGTTGCTTCATCGAGGCGAGATTTTTCTAGACGCGACGTCATGGAATAAGAAAAAAAAAAGCGGCTTGATTATGAAAATATTATGCTAATGAGGAGGAAAATGCACCGGATAAAAACAACGTTGTTTTTCCTTTTAATAAGGCCTTGTCATCAACTAAAAGAGTACCATACTTATTCAAACATTATTCTATGAAACAGAATCGGAGACTGGGTAGGCAACA
This sequence comes from Elysia chlorotica, assembly GCA_003991915.1. NCBI lineage: Eukaryota > Metazoa > Mollusca > Gastropoda > Plakobranchidae > Elysia > Elysia chlorotica. Next base: position 155,468 of record RQTK01000126.1, on the reverse strand, counting down.
AGCGATTGCATTTTTTCCAGAAAGGCAGTTTTCTAGATTGAGATCAGTTCTTAAAAGATATAAAAAAAAACTACTTAGTTCCAAAGAAGCGTTAAGTTTCTCATAAAAAAACAGTAGACTTTGGTTAGCAATCAGAAAAAAAAAATGTCACGCATCTTGTTTCAAGTTCGAGCGTTCTTTTCACTATTAAAGAAAAACTTGAAAAGATGATAATAATGATAAATAAATGATGAAAACTATGACAATGTTACACGCAGTGATAATAATGAAACCAATACTAAATCATCCATTAACCTACCCTGTTCCTCCTCTATTTCCTTTTCTAATTCCTCTATTTTTTCTTTCTCGGTATCATCGACAGTGTCCGCGGCAACTTCTCGCCTCGTGCGCCGTGAGGCAGGTCGCGGGCGGGTCCTGCGCCTGTTCGGCGGGGAGTAACAGCGCCTGTTGCGCATGCTCTCTCTGCGCAGGTTCAGGCGGCCTAGGATGGTGTCCGCCCGCCGCGAGCTGTTGGGGGGAGCGCAGGGGGAGGAGAAGCCATAGCTCGGGCGGGGGAGTCTGCCCACAGTCCGCACTGGACCTCCACGCAACTCCCGGTAGATCGACATGGGCCCAACGTGCTGCTCTTCTTTTCTCAAATAAACAAAAGCAGAACTAAAGATAATGTTTACATTGGTCGAACGGAAGGGGAAATATGAAAAAAAAGAACACACTTAGTCTACTCATTCATTGTATTTCATATTGTGGCTACCTTAAAAGATCAATTATAATTTGTCATGTCCATCTTTGTAGGTGATAAATCTGAACTCATATTGACAATGCAACATAGAAGAGAATGGAACTTTATTCCAAGCAATATATCTAGGAAAAGCTAACATAACCCAATATTATTCTTAAATAGAGTAGATAACTTAAAAATTATTTAAGAAAGACAATGGAAAATAACAGAAAAAACACCTGACAGTTTAGATGTTTGTCCACGAACGATCAGGTAAGCCAAATAATCTTGACGTATGAAGCAAAAGCGCATAGCCCAAAAAGAAAAAAAAAACAAAAAAAAAACAACAACAACAACAACCCCCCCCCCCCCCCCCCAAAAAAAAAAAAAAAAAACAAAAAAAACAACAAAAAAAAAAAAAAAACAAAAAAAAAAACAAAAAAACAAAACAAAACACAAAAAAACAACAAAACAAAAAAAAAACAAAAACGAAAAGAACAAAAAAAACAAACAAACGACAAAAACACAAACAAACATAAAAACAACAACATTCAGACACTGTGGGTGGGGAGGAATGTATGCAGTCTTGCAATAGCCAGCAATTATATATCTCCCTGATCTCAGAATTATGCCAGTCAAAAGCTTATGAGAACAACGAATCTTTGTTGAGCCAGAGGAGTAAAACAGGCTTGATATTCACACCATAAAACCAACAATTTGAAATATGCGCTCAACTATCACTCATGAAGCGACATCAGTACAAAGATGTAAACAAACGAAGAAGTCCCCACCATGTTACAAAGATAAAAAAAAGATTAGAAATGGTATAGATATCTTTGAAAGTAATACTTTTAGGATGCTATGTCACTATTCAGGTAATTTGGACGCTGATTTATATCTAAAAAATGGAACAGGGACATACAATCGTAAACACGTAGTAACCAGAAAAAAAATCAACATGAAAGAAAAACCAAACGAATCAACTGAATGTAATCAGTACCTGTAAAAAAACAACGACAAGAAAATAAACAAACACCAAGAACAAGCCATTAAAGTAACAGTAAAATCGCTTACCTTTACAACAGCCCTGTACTATGAACAGCAAACTAAAGGAATATATAGCCGTAAACAACGACAGCGCTGTAAAGCTACGCTGATAAGGAAGAAGACTTTAAGAGGAAAAAAAATAGCGAGAGGCTACTACGAGATTTTGTAAATCTAAAAGGTATAGAAAAGGACACACAATGAACAATTTCAAAAGAACTATTGATCTGCGAATGTAAAATAGGGACCACTTCAATCCTCACACACTATTTTCCCCAAATGCACACACACACAAACACACACACACACACACATACAGACACACTTTCCAATCAGTCTTATTTTAATAGGCCCGCATGGTCTATAAGCGCAAAGTTACCAAACGAAGCAAGAAGCGTTAAGGCATAGATTCTAGAAAGCAATGTAAACACACTTTTGGTCTAATTTTGAGCGTGCAAGAGGACGTGCTTGTATTAAACCTTCAAGAAGTTCCATTTTTTTGTGTGTAACAGTTTCCCGCAGTTTATATGAAACAGTTGACTGCTCGCCCGTTGAAAGCGCGGTTTCCACAACATACTGAAATCGATTTCCATCATTCAATAACACCAAGACTGCCAGGAAGCTCCGGTTCAATAAATCCTCAAACAACCGGGGCAAGCTATAGAAAACTAGACCAAAACTTTTAAGAAAGAAAAATTGAATATTGAAATGGGCGAATCGTAGGACCAAAATATTTCACAGCCTTAGCCAACCAAGGACGTGAATGATTGTTATTGATCTTTCTAGTGCATGTAGTGAAAAGCGAGCTATACGAGTAGATAGGCCATAATTATACATACATGTGTATGCAAAAACATTTGTTTGGAATGCATTTTGTATACTGTCTTGCAGATATACACTGCGATTCAATATTGTGCTTTTTGATCGTTGTAAATGTAAAGCAATACAAATTAATTGGACCGTGTCGAGCTGTTTTGGGTTAATCAAAAGTAGAGAACAATCGGTCCTTTTGGTAGCTTGTAATTATCAATGTAGAAATCCAGTTTAGTGAACAACAGTGAAGTCCAAACATGGGAAGGTAGCGCCAAAAATAGCAAATAAACCTGCTTGTTACCCACACAAAAAACAAACAACAAAACAAACACACAAAATGGGCCTTGCCCTTACCATCTCAATCAAATTATTACTTGTAATAGTCTATGTTCGCCGGGTCCAGACTAGACGTGAAGCAAAAAAGTGAGCATGTTCATTTCTCTCTACACGCGTGAGGCGTGAAGCGTGACCCGTGTAGCGTGTAGTGAGTTGTATGGCCCCGCATAAGAGAGATAAAGAGTGTCCACTTTTCTGTACACGTTTAAAACGTGTAGCGTGAAGCGTGAAGCGTGTAGCGTGAAGTTCTATGGCCCATCAGCCAAAAAGGTACTTGTTAGTGAAAATACGCAAAGCTGAAGTAAATTCAAGCTTAGAAGAACGTGTGACATCAAAACCCAATATAGGTTTCACTGACTAATCTTCAGATGAAGCGTCTAGAACACAAAGGATATTTTCCACGCCATAAAAAACGTCAGTGCATTTATGCAGAGCAATTAGCTGGATTTTTTGACAGTACATTGGTAGCACTATGATCCAAAGGTTCGTAAACATCAACAAAGAAATGTGCAAACGATTGTTTTGTAACCCTCAAACGGTTACAAATCGGGTAGACGTGTTATTGATGCTGTACCAAAACAGATTATGATCTTTTAAAAAAATTAATTGGTCTACAAACATAGCTTTTCACGTTTTATTATTCATCTTTTTCCGTACAACCATTTCTATCAAAACGAGACTAATATTATCGATTTGTTTATTGTTATGATGGTTTGTATCAAACGTATTTGTGAGAAAAATCAAGTGAAAAAGTAGATGAACTACTAAAAAATCCAAAACAACAATAAACGAAAGCAACAACATCCCCTCATACACAAAGTATGCATCAAAATTTCTGTCACATAGCCCTTGCTTGTCAAACCACAAAAATGTTTCTTGTCTTTCACAATGCATATTTATTTCTGGAAAGAGAAACTATGTAGGAGTGTAAAACATACCTTAAAAAGCAAAAACAAAAACAACAAATAAAACAAACAAACAACCAAAATATCATAAAAAGATTTATCACCATTTTTATAAGAATAAAAAAAAATATAATCCCAGGGTAGATAAAATATGAAGAGTATATTTATCTCAAACTGTCTAAGAACTACAATGTATGAAATGCTCGATGAACATTGGTTACACAATAAAAAGAAAAGATTTGAATTGTGAAAATGTGTGTGTGTGTGTGTGGGGGGGTGAATTTTCAGTTTATTTCAATAAGAAAAATATCACAGAATTGTGGACCAGCAGCAGACCTAGTCGGCTTTAGCAGGATTTAGATTGTCTGAGATTAGTCATTTTACTAAAAAGAATATTTAGGACAAAGGAAAACTTGAGAAAAGTTGTAGGCCACGCTTTAATCAGTTTTATCAAATTGATACCTTATAAGTTACCACAAAATGTTATCAGCATATGTGTAATCTGTTCTGAAAGTACACATGTACTGCAAAACCATGGTCATACAATATATAATTTTAGGATAGCTGCAAAAAAGAAAGATATTGCGATTTTTCAGCGAAAATGGCTACAATTTTCCAGTAAGAATAGGCAACCTATATCTGAATGACGAAAAATATCTCTCTCTTTCTCTCTCTCTATTTACGTTTCTAGGATAAAGACTTTCTAGATCTGCACATAGACAAGAGATTCTTGTAGGAAAAAAATGTAATGGCCCTTTAGTTTAGCAAAAACCTGACAAAACATTGAGATATGTATGCTCTTCAAAGGTACATAAGACGTTTAAATAATAAAAAACCCATCGTAATACTAGTATATGGCGGTGGTAGCATTTTATTTCTACATTGATAAATGAATAATTAAGGACTTCGAGGAATTCACTCTCTCTGCATTTTAAAGAATATAAGTGTAAGACCATTATAACCATACATTGGAATACCCCAGTACAATAAAAAAACCCCACAATAATTATGATGCTGCCTTAAGAAACATAATATCACACGCACAGAAGTTTTGATGCAGAGAGAGAGAGAGAGAGAGAGAGAGAGAGAGAGAGAGAGAGAGAGAGAGAGAGACAGAGAGAGAGAGATGGGAAAAAGATGTGAGTTAATTTCAATAAGAAAAATATCACAGAATTGTGGACCAGCAGTAGGCCTAGTCAACATTGTAAAAATACACCATATAAAATAATAGCAGGATTTAGATTGTCTGGGATTAGTCATCTTACTAAAAAGAGTATTTAGAGCAAAAGAAAACCTGAGAAAGGTTGTGGACCACGCTTTAAAAAATCGATACTTTATTAGTTACCGTAAAATAATGTTATCAACATATATGTAATCTGTTCTGAAAGTACACATGTACCCGGTACTGCAAAACCAGTATCACACAATATATAATTTTAGGATAGCTGCAAAAACAAAAAGATATTGCGATTTTCCAGCAAGAATAGGCAACCTATATTTGAATTACGAAAAATATCGCATTCATGTATTTACGTTTCTAGGATGAAGACTTTCTAGATCTGCACATAGACAAGCGATTCTTGTAGAAAAAAAAGTAATGGCACTTTAGTTTAGTAAAAACCTGACAAAACATTGAGATATGTATGCTCGTCAAACGTACCAAAGACGTTTAGATAATCAAAACATCATAATACTAGAATTTATAGAATGTCGGTCGTAGCATTTTATTTCTACACCGATAATGAATAATTAAGGGCTTCGAGGAATTCACCCTCTCTGCATTTTAAAGAATATAGGTGTAAAACAAGTATAACCATACATTGGAATACCCCATTGCAATAAAAAGAACCCCAATAATTATGATGCTGCCTTAAGAAACATACATTAATATCACACTCACAGAAGTGTTGATTCAGAGAGAGAGACAGAGAGAGAGACAGAGAGAGAGAGAGAGAGAGAGAGAGAGAGAGAGAGAGAGGAAGAGAAAGAGAAGAAGAGAGAGAGAGAGAGAGAGAGAGAGAGAGAGAGAGAGAGAGAGAGAGAGAGAGAGAGTACTTTTTAATTTCAATTTCAATAAATAGTTGTACAATTGCAAGTGTAGGCCCAACATTTTGAGCCGTAGGTTTGTCAACTAGAAAGGAGCTAAATATGTCTAAAATTAATCAAAAAACGATAATTCAGTGTGTTAACTGAGGTATGGGCGCATCGTGCTCTACGCTGGATGAAACAATAGGACAATTATCTACACGGGCAAGAACATTTGTTGTCTTTCTCTTCTTTTCTCTTCTATTTTGGTGCAGTAGCCACTTGACGTTCTCTTCCCCTAGCCTTACTATTTCAACCAATCCATACCATATTGAACATGTTTTCACGGATCTATAAACTTTGGTAGTTGAATACGAATAATTTCTCAAAATGGTCACATGCAATATTTTTAAAAAGTTCAGTATTTAAATCTAGAAACATACTGCACAATCGATAAAAGTAACCGTCTTAAAAATCTCACGAAAACTGATACCTGAGTGAAAGAGGCATGAATTCATGAATTAGAATGAAATTGGATTTAGAAATATAGGCCTAATATCCAAAATGTGTCGATACTTTTTGGTTGCTTCGGATTTATCATGACACAAAACACATGCACAACCAAAAAGCTATCGAAATACAAATTTAGCAATAAAATAACAAGTATAACAAGTCGGACTAAGGAAAGTCGAACACACACACACACACACACACACACACACACACACTCAAATACAAACAAAACGAATCATCAAAATATCATGTTCCCATGTGGATATCGATTATCTCAAATGTTGAGATCAATGTGCAAGTTTCCCACAAAGTCTGGCAACTCTCGGGTCTCGAGGCCCACGTTGACCTCCCGCTCCTGTGAGTTTTTGGGGAGGAGGGTGGGCCTGATCTTCACACTCACTGTCCTGACTTCCCCAGGCTGCAGGTCACTGTGGTCAGAGATAGAAAGGACTTCATATCAGACATGATAGAAATCATCTGATTAACATTAATTAATTTATCGATCTCTCTCTATCTATCTATCTGTCTATCTATCTATCTGCCTATCTGTCTATCTGTCTCTCTCTCTCTCTCTCTCTCTCTCTCTCTCTCTCTCTCTCTCTCTCTCTCTCTCTATCAATACTTCTATCTATCTATCTATCTATCTATCTATCTATCTATCTATCTATCTATCTATCTATCTATCTATCTATCTATCTATCTATCTATCTATCTATCTATCCATCTACTTGTCAAATTTTTTTTATTTGCAACAAGACAAGACTGCATTCTCAGCACTCTTCGTCAGTTTTCTCTTTCATTCCTCTATCACCGTGACGACACTGTTTTGTCTAAATCCCTCCGCTTAAATTGCAGTATAACCAAAGTGGGCCCTAGTCTTACTCTAAATCTGCTGTATAGCGCGCGTGTTTGTGCGTGAAGCGGTCATCATCCACAAGGACGGTTCCCTGGATCTTCAGCTTGCAGCCGGTCAGCGCCTGCTTGGACAGAGGATTCTTCAGGGTCATCTCAAGGTCCACTGTTTCCCCGGCGTCAACCGATCCACTCGGACCCTAGGGAGACAGGCGTTGGAGACATGGTTAAGCTTTGAATTGGGAATGAATGGGTAATGTGAACACACCGCATTCCAAAGGCAATTGCAAAAATATGTTCTTATGATATATCTGAAACTGCGCAGCCGCCTGAAATCACACGTTTATCTTGAAGAAATACGTTGTTGGAAGGAATTCTTGGTATGATAAAAAGGAGCGATTAGATATTTATGTCAGCGCTTTTGACTTACTGTGACCCATACATGCTAGTCGTTGCCTCACCTCCCCGAAAAAAACAAAACAAAACAAAACAACAACAATTAAAAAAAACCCAACAACAACAACAACAACAAATAAAGCAACAAAAGAAGTACAAAAACAACCAACCAAACAACACAATTCCGAAGAAACTCACCATTACGGCATGCAGAAAATAAGTCTTCCATTATTCTTTTTAAATTATTAACTAACACATCACGTTCAGTTGAAGGGAATTATGACAAATAAAGTTTTCAAAGAGTCAATATTAAATCTAACTGTAACAATGTTTGAACGCTGGTGCTGTACATGACTGCAGCCGGTGCAGGGTTGCACTTGATTCTAAACCGTACTTAACATACCAGAGTGGGATCACAACCTCAACTAACTATTATGGTACAGCTATTCAGGCCAGTCCCAATGATCCCTGCAGATTGAAGTCGACAGTTTCAGCATTCGGCCACCATACACTACCTCATAGACAGGGGGGCGCGGCGGTCTAGGGGTATAATATCGGCTTCCGACGCATAAGGTCCCGAGTTCGATTCCTGGCTCTTGCGTTCCCTACTGGTTGAGTCGGTGTCAGTATAATGTGACCGGCTGAGACAGGAGTCATGGTATCCCCGCCCTGTCTCGTGTGTGGCAGCACATAAATTGTCAGACGTCCGTCTTGGGGCCCGTCCACAATATAGCCTATATAGTGCTGCTGTTGGAAGTTAAACCAACCCAACAACAACAACAACCTCATATACAAAAACCTACTCGTTCAATCGTGTGGACGCGTTAAAATGCCAAACGTTAGTGTAGGGGCGCACTCATTAGACAGGCTAGTTTGTTTTTACGATGGGCGATAAGAAACAAAATAAAACAACTAAAACTCCGTATATTTACTGGCAGATCTTGAAACAAATATCTCACCGAGCATCTAATGCCGGGCGTCTTGATGGCGAGCTCGTCCGAGTGGAAGAGCGGCTCCTTGAAGCCCTGCACCGAGCAGAGCGCCATCACCTTCATGCTCAGCGACTCGTCGCACAGACGCAGGATGTCGTCCGCTCCAACAGTCAGCTCGAAGCTCCTCGCTGCAGACCACATTTAGTTCGTTTAGTGATGGGTTCTACTTATGGATTTATTCTATTGAACACTGCTCTAATAGCGCTTAGTATATACATGAAACCACCGAGTCCATGTACAAAATAATTAAGTGTTGTTTTTAGTTGATGAAATAATGTCATATGAGCTATCACTGATTTGAGAGACTTCCTGCAATATGACTCCAGGGGGACTAAGCACAGCGGTACTTTAAAGTTAGCTAATCCTGGCGTAGAACATTGGCTTCAGACACAAGAGGTCCCCTGCTGGTTGGGTTGGTGTTAGTTTAATGTGAGCGGCTAAGACAGGCGTCATGGTATCCTCACCCTGCCCCGTGTGTGGCAGCACATAAAATTGCCAGACGCCAGTTTTGGGTCCCGTCTACAATAAAGCCTACATAGCTTTAAATTTAAACCGGGGATAGGCTAGTCTTTTTGGGGTCTAAACTTCAGACCATGTTGTACTTAGTATCCTAGACCAGACACACTGACCTGACCAAGACACTCACTCTGCCCGGCCTCCAGCGGCTCCTTGTCAAACAGTTTTGTTGCGATAACGTCTTTGCCCCTGAAGGCGCCCCAGTAGTTGATTGGTCGGACTGTGATGCGCAGGCTCACAGAGCGCGTCTCAGACCCCGTGTTCCTAGCGCTGACCTTCAAGGTGACGTCTTGGCCCACCCGAGGTCGCTCGTCCAACTCGTCGAAGGAAATTTGCACATCCTTCAAAAAAGTTAATACTCATAATAGTATGGTTAGCATAAGATTTGATAGGCATCTTTCCTAAGTCTATACCGGTAGTTAAAAGGATCTGATTTTTTCAGTCAAACACCCCATCATTCAAATTAAAACGACATAGTTATGCTTGATTCGTTTTAGTCTAAATACATCACATTTAATGTAAATAGAAACCGTTTTTAAAATGTAACTAATAAAAACCCTCCATTATTTTTCTCAATAAGAGTTTTAAATCTTAGATTGAAGTCCTTCACATAAAAGAAATGATATGAAACAGCCTCTAGCTACATAACAACGGTATTGTTGGAGTGAAAAATGACATTTTAAAGAGTAGATCAACGTCAGAATTGTAAACTCGAATAGAGCATCCTTCTTTGATCCCTTTTTGCGTTATATTATATCCGTTATTATGTTGTTTGAAAAATTAACAAAAGAAACTGTAATTGAAATTGTGGAGAAATAATTATGAGGTCAGCGTTAATTAATGGCGTTTGAATTGAAAAACTACGCTTTTACTTTATAACATTCAGCACGGTGACACACACATACACACACACGCACACACACACCCATACACACACACGCACAGACACATCCACACCCATACACCACCCCCTCCCCCCAACACACGCACACACACACACACACACACACATTCAGAGCCTTTCAAAAACTTGAAGAGATGAGGAAGATGCAATCTGATCTGAGACCTCCATACTTTTATATTTTGTAAAATTATAAAATGATAATTAATAATACAATAACTTTAAAGAGCAACTCCAAATTTAGGAATTTTCAAAATTTACCGTGTTATTCTTAAAAAGGTAATTGCCAAGCTTTCCTTTACGTGTTGCTTTCTTCACAATTACTCTTTCAGTCATAGAGCCTGTTGAAGTGGAGGAAAAAATGGTTTTCGGCTTCAGTTATGGCAGCAATAAAGCCCCACCTCAACGAGATTTCCGTTTCCAACTAATTTGGAAACTTAATTAAGAAATACAAACACGTTGAAATAGTTGAAAATAATCTAAATATTTATTCCACAACTTAGATTGATACCATGCTGAAATTAATTAATCAATAAACCACCACCAACCAATCACTCAATCAGCCAGGCAGTTATACCTATCTCGAGAAATTAAGTATTGATAATTAGTGCCTGACTCTTATAAAGCGACGGGAGTTGCTCACCCTCCGGGTTCTTGTACTGGTCGGTCAGGTCCTGCCTCACGCCCTCATCTATACCGTTGTAGTAACCGACAAATCCACCTGTAGGGAGTTTGGTGCTGATCTTCCTCCCCACTCTGCGAGCAATTAAGGATAATAATGATCACGTACCCAGCAGCAACAGAAGCAGCAGCAGCAGTAACAACCTGCACTGCTATAATAAAACTTTTTTTTACGACTACTACTACTACTACTACTACTACTACTACTACTACTACTACTACTACTACTACTACTACTACTACTACTACTACTACTACTACTACTACTACTACTACTACTACTACTACTACTACTACTACTACTACTACTACCACCACCACGACCATTTTAACTACCGGTATTATCTCTGCTAGTACTTCTCGTGTACTTCTATTTCTATTACTGATACGGATTCTATTTCAAAACCCACTTGCGAAAGTTAGCACTCCTTAAGTGCAGACAATATTAACAATAAGCACCTGTTTGAGTTGCTGCTGATGAGCACAGGTGGGCTTCCATCCTTCCAGTTACAATACTCAGCGTTGACCTCCGCGAAGATGAACTTCGTGTCGTAGCCAATGTGAACGTCGCCCTCTTTGATGGCAGCGAGAGGAGACGGGCCGCATTGAAACACGGCTGAAAATAACCCAACCAAAACTAGCAGTGTTAGCAGTGAAGTATTCTCCTTGGTCAAGCATAATTATCTCATAGGATCCAATAGCGAATGTTGACCAAGTTCGGTAGAACGCCATATTTTTCATGTGCTTATACTCGTTAGTGAGGGATGGTCTTATGCGCGCAAATGATTCAAGCAACGGATGTTTTTACGACATGTCAGACAAAGACGGATACACTGCGTATTAATTTTGTGATTCGCCTAAATATAACTCTAGGCTACGTGACCCTCCAAATAATAATAACAAAATCCAACCAAAACAGCATACAAACAATAACAAAAACAACAGCACAGCAACAACAATACCCGTATGCACGCGTATTTTTAAAATCAAACCTAAAAAAAGCTTAGACGTAATTACTTGTAGAAAGCTAGAGATATTTATGATTCTCATTATAACTCGTAGAAAGCTAAAAGTAACTAATGAAAAAACCCACAGAAATCTAGCAGTATCTAAGAGAAAAAAGTTTGGAGTGCTGGACAAGTTAACAAGTAGGAAGTTAGAAATAACCATGAAAAACCCTCATACGAAGTTAGAAATACCTGTGAAGAAAAAAACAGCAACTAGAATACTGAGCATAACAGCTCGTATAAAGCCAGACTTAACAGATATAACTTAACGAGAATTTATCACGTGCGCATCACTATCAGCCCGTACAGTCACTTAGCTCCTGCGGGGTGGCGTCCACAGCGTGCCATCCGTCGTACTTTCCCTTCTTGCCGGTCAACCGATCCAGGTCGGGCCGGAGCATCCACACGTCGTTCCACACATGGAAGTTCCTGGGGAGCCGTGGTAGAAAAAGTTGAATGTCTGAACGGCCTATGGCGGCAGCTAGGCTAGACCGCGGACAGGCTCCAAGCGCTGCCACACATAGACTTTGGGGTATACAAGGACTTCTAACTCGGCTGGTGGGACAGGGATCTCCGAAAAAAACAAACAACAACCCTATCACTAACTGAGACAGGAGTCATGGTATCCCAGCCCTGTCTCATGTGTGGCAGCACATAAAATTGTCAGACACGTGTTTTGGACCCGTCCACAATATAGCCTATATAGTGCTGCTGTTGGACGTTAAACCAACCCAACCCCAACCCCCCTCCCGAGTTTAAGTTTGCAGAGCCACTCAGCTCCATACACTACATACCTTTACTTCCTCTGTTAGGAACTGGGTCACTCTGTCTATATGCAACATTGATTAGTACTTCGATATATTTATAATACTTGGGCACCAAAATTTCACCATGTGGGAGAGTGTTAATTCAATCGCTTATAAAATGGTGAATTTTCATGTAGGCTACCATATTATCTTGAAGTGTTGAAACATTGGCCAAACTTTAAAAAAAAAAAGCAATGACACAAATAAAACAATAACCCACAAATGTAAGATAAAAGAACAAAATAATGAGTGGCACGAAAGATAGATGAAACCGTCATATCTTGCAATTTAATGTTTGTCTGTGTTTATATATACATACCAGACAGAATCGTTGTTTTTGTTTTCTACTTCATCGCCATTATCGTCGACGTATCTATCAATAGTCATGGTGAGGTCTGTGTCATGCGCAGAGGAGAAGTTTGTGACGCTGCGACATGGCAGACCCAGCGCCCGAGCCACTGAGAAAACACAAACAACAGTTAAAGTGGCTGCATTGAAACGATTGGAACAGTTCTGAGATACTTTCAATTGAACCTTAACGATTGAATCGCCAATTGCCGTTGTTGCATTATGTTGCGATACTTCAAAAGTGCAAGAAACATCCCATCTCAGCCATTTTTTTCCAAAGACAAAACCTCAGAAAGCGCCCTCCCCAATAATAAAACAAACAAGCCATAACAAGAAAAATAAGAACCATCCCCCTGCAACATAATTATACTTTAGAAAAGAAGCCCGTAGAGACCATCACCTACAAACCATAGCGTAAACTTTGAACTACACACGGCTATTCCCCGAGACTGACCTGTGGTCAAGACGTGGCTGAAGACCCAGCACTGGCCGTACTTAACGGGCTGGCCCTTCTCCATGTACTCAGTGAGGATGGGGGCGCTGCCCATCCAGGGAAGACCCAGCACTGGCCGTACTTAACGGGCTGGCCCTTCTCCATGTACTCAGTGAGGATGGGGGCGCTGCCCATCCAGGACACGGGTCTGGTGCCGTCACTGTACTCGCCGTCCCAGCGGCCCTCCAGCACGCCGCAGTCGCCCAGGTTGTTCATCTGGGGGGTGGAGCATCACACACGCATGGGTGGTTGGTTGGTTGGTTGGTTGGTTGGTTTAGAGTGTAGCATACACTTATGGATGGTTGGTTGTTTGGTTGGGTGGTTGGTTGTTTGGTTGGGAGTGGAACATACACTGATGGACGGTTGGTTGGTTGGTTGGTTGGTTGGGAGCGGAGCATACACTCATGGATGGTTGGTTGTTTGGTTGGGTGGTTGGTTGTTTGGGAGTGGAGCATACACGCATGGATGGTTGGTTGTTTGGTTGGGTGGTTGGTTGGTTGGGAGTGAAGCATACACTCATGGATGGTTGGTTGTTTGGTTGGTTGGTTGGTTGAGAGTGAAGCATACACTCATGGATTGTTGGTTGGTTGGTTGGTTGGTTGAGAGTGGAGCATACACTGATGGGTGATTGGTTGGTTGATTAATTGGTTGGTGGATTGAGAGTGAAGCATACACGCATGGATGGTTGGTTGGTTGGTTGGTTGAGAGTGGAGCATACACTCATGGATTGTTGGTTGGTTGGTTGGGACTGGATTATACACTCATGGATGGTTGGTTGGTTGGATGGTTGGTTGGTTGGGAATGGAGCATACACTCACGGATGGTTGGTTGATTTAAAAATTACAACGAGGGGGAGTACGTGAAACGGTACAATGGACTTAGACCTCCCCTTTCTAAATTATAAGGGTAGGGTTTGGTACAAGGACCCTTAGTCGAGGTCTAACGCTCTTTATGAAATGACATTTCTACCCAGATCCTGACTTTCAAGTCATTTAGAGCTACTTCTTTAAGTTCTAAATAGGCATTTAGGATCTGTACAGTTAAAAAGTGTACACAAATCTCAGTGTTTTAGAGGAAAGACCCATAAAAAATAATATTAACAGCACACACGGAAGCTTGTCCTTCAACAACAGTAACTTACGATGCGAGAAAGAGCTCTGGCGATATACACGGGGTCTCCCATACTGGCGGAGACCTCAAAATCGTTGGCCTTGCGAAGGAGGTGGAGAGAAGCATCTAGAATTCCTTCCAGGAACTGGAAACAGCAGAACCATAAACAAAATAGACAATATTGGTGATATACTGTTAGACCTACGTTTAAACATCTATTATACCTCCCCCACCCCTTTTTTCTACACTCAACAATATCAATTACTCTCTCTCCCCCTCTCTCTCTGCCTCTCTCTCTCTACCTCTCCTCTGTTTCTCCCTCTATGGCTTTCTTTTTGCCCCCTTATACTTTTCTCATCTTATGCTCTTATATTTTTCTCCCCCTCCAATTTCTTCAATGCGCTTCCGTTCCATTCACAAAATCGATAAAAAACAAGAACAAACAAATGTAACAAAACAAACAAAACAAAACGATTAAACGAAACAAAACAAGTTCAAAAGTACTGCATCACATGGAGGAGCCATCTCACCTGGTCATAGGACCAGGGTTTGGACTGTATGGAGTGGTAGCTGCCGCAGAACACCAGGCCGACCTGGTTGAGGATGTATTCCTTCAGGTAGTCTGTGTCCTCCATGTAAACCTGATCATCTGGGGGAAGTGAGGAAGTCACAAGAGGGTTTCGGTATTATCATGGAAAAGTATTCTAAAATAGTAAAGGGGAAATGTAAAGAGGTAAAAGATAACAACTCTAAACATCAGTTTTAGGATGGAACAGCATCAGGCAGAACCATACCATTGTATTTTCATATGGTTAATGCGCGTATTAACTTACTTTGAACTAGTTGATAAAGGCCCCTAACGCCCCGAGGGAAAAACAGACAAGAAATCACAACCCTCTATACCGTACTTATTCAGATAAAGAATGCAAAGAATTTTTCAGAATACCGTTTGGCAAAATACCATTGGATCAAAGGTAAGGACAATAAATTTCCATACAGTCACCCCAAACACCATTTAGAGACTGACCTTCACACCAAGTGTCGTAACAATGTCACGCAGCACTCCTAGATCTATTGTTACTGACCTTGACACCAAGGGTTCAGCAGAATGATGACCTCCTCGCTCCCCTCACATTCATAGTTCTCGTCCTTGCCGTCCTTGACCTTGATGGTACGCACGGCGTACTCCCACTCGCCCACGATGACGTCAGGGGGAGAGTACACGCCCACAGTGAGGCTGTTTTCTGACTGGGACAGGATGCGGGCGCCCCACTCTCTGGGGTGGTTCGTCTGGGGGAGCAAGGAGGTGGTGGTGGTGTTGGATATAATGTTAAAGAACAGAGTATCAGAAGACTGTAGAGCTCGGTAGGCTAAGTCATCCTGAGGAAAAGTAAATCCATGCAAAAACGACTGCGCGAAAAGTACAATAGAGGTCACACTCCAGCGCAGTCTTGGCCCTCATCTTAGGCTGAAGGGCTTAACGAGGAAACTGGTCAAGATATCAATACAGTCTTATCTGTTACGCCAAAGTATACGCTCCAACGCCCTCTCTAGGAGATAGATAGAGAGATGCAGAGAAGAAGAAGGAGGAAAAAAGAGAGGGAAGGAGAACTAGAGCGACAAAGAGTGCATTAACACATGTGTGTCACTGACCATATATCCAATGTCTTTTCCCTCCTCCAACTTCATATCAACATAGGTGCCTTTCTGTGGATTAGGCTCACCTCCTGCCAAGAAAAAAAATGATGAAAGTTATGTGCTTAATGTGAAAGCAATACAAATCAACAACAAAAACTATCGATGCTTACTGAAGATAGCTATGAAAATTAAATATATAGACCGACTCCCGTCTAAGAAAGTATGTTCTCTATAGAAGGAGGGAGAGAATTCTCTCCCTCTCTCCGGGTTTAACGTCTCCTAGGTTCCCCTGGGGGATCCTATAAGGCGAGTCTAAGAAAGTATCTATTTAATTAAAAGATTGTTTAATGTCGAATTTCTGCAATAACATTAATACTTCAAGCTTGTAAATGTAACAAGATTTTATTAAAAAGAGAAAACGTGAAAACGGAAATTCCGTTAAGCTTGTGCGAGCTTTCCCCCCCAAATCTGCCTCAGCTTATATTTATAAGAAACCCCATTACTCCGAAGAAACTACATGACAAATTCTTCTCGAGGTTGGTAATCACCTATCCAGAACACGAGATGCATGTCATCGAGTTCGCTGTTCCAAGGTCGCTGGAAGGTGAGTGTGAGCTTGAACTCTTGCCCCCTGCGCACAACGAGCTGGGGGTCCTGGTCTCGGTCCGTGCACTCGAACAGGTCGGTGTGGTGCTCCTCGGCGTTCTCCCTGACGTGAAGGTCAAGGTCTTCCACCAGCAGGCACTCGTCCTTCACCGACGCCAGATTAGCATCGTCCAGACTCGGCGGGACTGGGCAAGCACAGAGATAGAGAGAGAGAGAGAGAGAGAGAGAGAGAGAGAGAGAGAGAGAGAGAACATAGAGAATGACCAATTCGGAACGCGACAATTGTTAATATCTTGTTCCAATATGCCAATGTCAACCTAGAATCTTGTTCGGGGGAATAAGACTACATACATTCTATGTGATTATGTCCGCACGAGTATTATATAAAAACCTGCGCCGTTTACATACGCATATTGGGCATGTGACTGCTATTGTCAAAACAATTATCTCATGTATGACATTGACCAGTAGGCAAGAAAATTTTAGTGCTGCACTAGGTACAATAGTGTGGTCTAAGTAGGTTGAAGTTATACCACTTTTATCCCTCCCCTCCCCCTTCCCACCTCCCATCGCTTTCATTGATTTTCCTGTGAAGTCTGTAAAGTCCCCCAGCCCGGACACAGTAAGTAGAGCACGTAGCGCGAGAGATCTGTTGTCACAACACAGACACTGGCGGTCTTCAGTTTTTTTTATTTGTCTCCCCACGGCAGATGACTCTCTTCCACTCATTCAATAGGAGGGATAGCTTGAGTTCTGGTCTAAGATACGAAGTTACTCTTGTCCTTCGACCAATATGTGCAATCAAAACAATGTAATTATTATGGAAATAGCAGGTAGATAAAGGTGTGACAATATAAAAATAACCCATCTGCACTCAAAGAAAATGTAAAGGAAAGCAAACACGGTATTGACTTCAAAAGGTTATAAAGACAGTGGGCTGTTAGCGGACAAAAACGCATATAGGTTGAAGTTGGTGTATCTTTGAGGGGATTAGTGTGTGTTTTGTAAAGTTCATTAAATTTTCTTTCGCTGCCTTTTCAGTTTACATAACTGTACTTCTATGTACGTATGTGGGTCGGCATGTATGCCTGCAAATCTTTCATTCTCATTTGACGACTTTAAAATTATCATACCTTCTCTTCTCTTTCTCTCTCTCTCTCTCTCTCTCTCTCTCTCTTTC
>RQTK01000126.1:63302-137156 GCA_003991915.1 Elysia chlorotica | reverse complement strand
AGTGTGAGCTTGAACTCTTGCCCCCTGCGCACAACGAGCTGGGGGTCCTGGTCTCGGTCCGTGCACTCGAACAGGTCGGTGTGGTGCTCCTCGGCGTTCTCCCTGACGTGAAGGTCAAGGTCTTCCACCAGCAGGCACTCGGCCTTCACCGACGCCAGATTAGAATCGTCCAGACTCGGTGGGGCTGGGCAAGCACAGAGGACAGTGAGGAAAAAAAAAGATAAAATAGTTCTCCTACTACTTCAGTAGGAGTGATAGCTTGAGTTCTGGTCTAAGATATGAAGTAAGTCTTGTCCATCGACCAATAAGCGCAATCAAAACAATGTAATTAGTATGGAAATAGCAGGTAGATAATTGTGTGACAATATAAAAATAACCCATTTGCACTCAAAGAAAATGTCAAGGAAAGCAAACACGGGACTGAATTCAAAGGTTTCTAAAGACAGTGGGCTGCTAGCGGACAAACTGAAAAGTCGCTCCAAAAACGCATATAGGTTGAAGTTGGTGGATCTTTGAGGGGATTAGTGTGTGTTTCGTAAAGTTCATTTCTTTCGCTGCCTTTTCAGTTTACTTAACTGCACATCTATGTACGTATGTGGGTCGGCATGTTTGCCTGCAAATATTTCATTCTCATTTGACGACTTTAAAATTATCCCATTTGTTTTATTTCCTACATCTTTTTCTATTTTTGCACGTCAACTTTTTCGTCTCTCTGTTACTGCCAGTCGACCCCCCCCCCTCTCTCTCTCTCTCTCTCTCTCTCTCTCCATCTCTCTCACCAATCCCTCATTTTTCTCTACCACCCATCACTGTTACTCTTCTACCACTTCCCCATTACTATACACTAATCTCTCTGCTTAGGATTATAGTGTTCGATTTTCCAGATTTGACACCCTGTTTTGTTTTTAACATTATATTTTCATATAATTTACAATAATAGTTTTGAATTTTTTGTACAGTTTTGAATACAATTATGGACGCTTAAAACACATTTTTATTATATAATATGAAGTTTTCTTTGGAAGGTTAGACTAAGCGTACAATCCACATATGAGATAATAAAATATAAATTAGAATCCATCACTTTCAAGGCATTGAAAGCATTGTTAAAGTAATTGAAAAAGAATAAACACAGTCACAAAAGTTGACAACTAAATTAATTACTCCTACGACCTGTTCAAAACAAATTTAACATGGTAGTTAGAAAAGAAAAAGAAGCATGCAACCTTAGGGCATGCGGATAGCTACTTTATTAATATCAAAAACTGAACAATTATAACACCGCCAGAAATGTTACTTTTTAAGGGTTATCAAGTGAGAAACTTCTATGACAAACCAATTGTACAGGCATATACCGGCATATAGTCTAAATTATTTTCAGGCTCGACGTTTAATACCAAACAGCAAACGAACAAACATCTCAGTCTGTGCTTGCTCAGGGATCTGGCGCGTTGACCATCCGGTTTTTCCAAAACTCACCGGGTTTTTCCCGCTGTGCCCGGAGCTCCCTCAACTTGTCAAGACTTTCTGGCGCCAGCAGACCCTCCCAGACGGACGAGTCTCGCTCTGAGGGCCGCGGCCATCTTCTCGGCCGGAAGCAGTACGACAATGGCTGCCCCTGAGTTCCACTAGCATCTTTCAGGCTGTTCTCCACGATCCGAGATTCCGAAGAACGTTTGGGTTTCGTGGGAAAGACAGAAAATGCCTTCCCTTGGTACTTTGGGAGACCGTACATTCGCCTGTACATTTTGGCGAATCTAAAGAGAAAGATGAGATTGGATTGGAAGGAGAAAAAAAAGGCAGGTATCAAAGTATGTAAAGACATTGAATTTATCACAACAAATAAAAAAAAAAAGTTCAAATCCACCATTATATATATTTCGTACCTCGACACTAAAAGAATGCGAATAAAAGCAAATAAAAAAAAATGAGTTAACCTTGAAGGTGCGTTGCTCTCAATTTTCCCATTTACCAAGATCTCTTCTTCCTGCCATCTCAATTACAATCGATGATCTCGTAATTAGGCAACACCAGTGACCTAATATAAACTATAAGACCCTCACATATCTGATGGCTTGCTTCCGGTAGAGTGATAAACATGTTCCCGCAGAATTATGTCACTTTGGACAAAATTATGCCAAATTATGCCCCCCAAAAGACAAATCGATGGTTTACCGCGAGCGAAGAGATCGAAGTGAGGATTTTATCTCCACTCGCAGGAGCTTCATGGTAGCCCTGGTTGCTATACATCTAGACTATAAATAGAATATCACTGGATAACAAACATACAGACACGTTTGTGCTGTCAATTTATTGCGGAAATGCAAAAAATTCATAAAACATAAAAATTACTCACTTTTTATCTCTCACTTAATTTTGAAGTAATAGAATATATTCCCAAAAATGTTTCACACCCATAGAAACAAAACCAACGTACTGACAAATGCACTGGCGGCGCTATCGAAAACCGAAAGGCCCTAAGGAGGCAGAATCTTTGTTATTTTCTGATACGCCAGGCTAGAAGATCGAGTTCCGGTTCCCCGGTATAAATGGCCGATCCGAACAGGGAGAGTAAGACCAGTGGTTACTGAATAATTTGACGCGGCGATTGAACTCCAGCCCGAGTCAATCACATTCTTCACGGTTCAGTCAGCAGGCGAGAGGCCGGGCTCTATTCACAGTGAAGAAATGAGGCTTCTTTGTGGCGTTGTGTGAGCTCCAGTGTTAGAAGGAAAACATTAGCACCGCCTGAAATGCTAATAAAGCTTGCTAAAACTACTTAAAATACTTGCATATAGAACACAGTAACTGCCATGCCGCTGATATAATAAACTAGTGTGTCTGTGTGAGTGTGTTTAAAAAAAATGATGTTTGTTATCATATTTGGCCCATTTGCGTTAACATTATACTGCAAAAAGGCAATATCATGACATAATGCAGACTAAGATAAAGATAGAAAAATAAAGTAAAAAGTACATGTAACAGGATAGTTACAAACATACAAAAACAAGCGAATCTTATCTTTGTTCTAAATTAAAATTATTTATGCCTTCATAGAAGTTGCGCCATTTTGATAAAGCCCTTGTTATATAATTCCCATCTTTCTTTACTCTTTGCTTTCCCTAAGAATGTTTTTAGCAGTAGGATTATTTCTGCATAATTGTGTTATTATTTGGATGCACCGTCTACCTGTCTATTCGTTGCACCGTCTACCTGTCTATTCGTTTCTCTGTGAATCATTAGTTGAGTTCGTGCCTGGGCCTAGTTGCAGCCCCTATTGTCTCAACAATCAAAGAAGGGCTGCATGGAACTAAGCGATTCAACCAGATGAAGCTGCATTTGACAGCAAAGAGACTTTGACAGATCTGCTCCCTCCCCTCCTGCTCCCTCCAACACAAATACACAAATATATACAATTTTCTCGCTACACTGCATTTCAAATACTGAACTATTGTACGGGTCTCACTTATTGATCAAAATATTGAAGACACAAAACACTTAAATCTAAAAATAGATAACCCATTTCTGATCTTGCACTGGTGTGCCCCGTTGCCAGTGTAAACATTGTTGGTATCGCGAAATAACAGTTTGATCAACCAGGAGCACAGCATTGAAATGTGAAAGACAAGATCATAAAGTATGCATTAATCTCGGTTCTTGTTCAGCATGCATTGTGTGTGAAGGCAAATGAAAAATGAGCACGCACTTAAGTGTAAACCCTTTAATGAACCTGGTCAAACGCTGCTATGTCAGTTTTCCCCACAGCGAGCATTGATTAATTATGTCAAGAGTTTTAGATTTTTAAACAGCATTAGGGCCTACAATAAAATGTAAATGACGCTAAATGAGCCTGTGTATTAGAATTGTAGGTTGCATCTAGACGTATGCAGATTTGCAATTTTAGACTCTGGGCCCCTCTGCAAAACTCTTTTTCACTTCAATGGATAGTTTAGTGACTTCACATCACTGCGCTCGTCCCGGTGACGTCATTTTTAGCATTGCCACGAACTTGTTTCTGATGTTAGTATTCAATGTGTGGCTTAGGAAACACAGCTTGGGTTGACAAACTTGTTACAACGGAAAAACCATGTTTTAAAATATTCGATAGCTCGTCTTCGTGAAATTCTCCATTATAACACTAGTCATTGAGTAAGACAAATTGGTGATTATTCTGATACGTTATCTCTCTAAAAATCCCTGAAGCTTGCCACCTGGTATTTTGCCACGGGCAAACAACCTGTTCATTGATCAGTTAACTCTTAAGTTTACCTACTTTACTTCTCTTGTGTCGCGACTGTATGTTAGTGTCAAATATCTATTATATAATAGCTTTGGTTAGAGTGCGTGTATCACGTAGCCGACCGGTAAAAATATTGCTTTGTTAATCTGACAAGTCCGCACATCATCCTTTGGTCCTTTTCAGCTTAATTTGTTAAATAATTTACAAAACCGCGAAGAGTTTTTCTCAAAGTATCAAGAAATTATCGGGGTAATTTATGGACGGGGCTTCTTCCCCGATTTCGTCCCCTGTAAATGGTTGGGTCGGTGTCAGTTTCATGTGTTCGGCTGAGACAGAAGTCATGGTATCCCCGCCCTGTCTCGTGTGAGGCAGCACATAAAATTGTCAGACCGTTCACAACATAGCCTATAATTATAGTGCTGACGTTGAACGTTAAACCAACTAACTCAACTCAAATTTACCTAGCAACACCCCCCCCCCTCAAAAAAAACAACAAAAAAAAACAGGAAAAAACAAAACAAAAAACAACAAAAAAAAACAGGAAAAAAAGAAAACAAAAAACCCCACAAAAACAAACAAATAACCGAACAAAATAAAACGAACCACTAGATAGTCGAATAAGAAGACTTTTAAACATTCCTACCTTGAGACTGCGAAATTGGCATACACAATAGTCAATGAAGCTATCTAATTATTCGAGACACCAGTCTCTACAGTATTATATGAACTAAAATAATTAAAAAATGTACATGACTCGTAATTTGAACAGCAGATATTAATATTTTTAAATTGTTAAATTATTAATTTTTTAGACGTCAATTTGATGTTAAAATGGTATCAGGGGAAAAAAGCACCAATAATTGTTTACTTAACCGCTTCATTGCCGATTGCTCTCCCCTGAAGCGCCACACACATTATCGGCAAATAAGCAGCATTATCAATACTATGGACAATAGTGCATGACTCTAGTAAAACAACGGATCAATACGAACTACATGTATCTAAATTATTTTAGAATGTAATGTCAAACCGAGAATACCCACAATTTACACCTAACACTAGACACTAAACATTTTAAATACAATAGTTTGTGAATCAACACCGACTAATTCTTCATTTTTTTTTCAATAAATGGCGAAAACTTGATTATAAAAGATGTTTAAAATTTTTATAACACTAACAGTCCAATCAACCCCTGAATCAGAATGGGTTGGTCAGTTTCATGTATACCGAAAGGGGAGATGAGATTACAAAATATTTCCACCCACCTACACTAAAAACAATACACACGCTCCACATCAGGCGAACTTAAAGGGATGTGTGTCTATCACTATCACTCAGTTGTGACCATAAACTCCACACTGGAGTCGTGGGTTTGAACGCACGCTGGAAAGATTTTTGTCGACACTGACAAGCATGTTGTGCCAGATTGAGGGTCAATTTGTGATACAGTGGGTGGATGAGACGGCCTTTTCACAAGACAAAGCAAGAACTAACATCTCAGTCCTGGGTTCTCAAGATGATACTGTCTCATGCAAATGGATTAGTACGGTGTAAGTTGTGATTTGTGCACATAATGATACTGTCTCATGCAAATGGATTAATATGGTGTAAGTTGTGATTTGTACACATTGAAAAAAAAATATACTATATCAGTCTTTTTCATGACTTGCGGAAAACAGTATATATTGTCATAATAATTCACGTACCGGTATTAATAAGCACTTCATCGCTCATTGGTCTACGGTCCAGACAGGCGCCATAAAACAATAAAACTTAGCTAACGGGACCTCCCTTCACAAAATGTTGATAGTGAATAAAGAAAGAAAGTGACATGCATGTATTGTAACAAGCACAAAATACGTCAACAAAAATGTGGATGCAAAACCAAGTCTCAACCTCAACGGTATGCACCGCCCACTCCTCTTGTCGCGTATAGACCTATCAACTAACCCTCCAGTCATATAATACGTAATGAGAGAAAAACAACTTATAATTGCAATTAAGTCCACCCAGGTAGGCATATGCACAAAAAGACACTTTTTTAGGCAACAATGGCCTGTTGAACTTCAGGACCCTTTTCTCAAATCTGTTTTAGAGAACCTAAAATAATAGATGCTTATCATTATGTTTGTGTTAATACATGTAATTGGAACACGGATCTGCCTGGTGTAGCCTATAACTAATATAATTTCTACTTCAATCGAAGTACAGTATTGGCATTTATCTTTCCATCAGAATATTCACACCCACCAAAACAATGTAGAGTTGAATTGTGTTGGTGGTTTACCGTCCAACGTCAGCACTATATAGACAGGCCCCAAGACTGACGTCCAAAACAATTTAGATAAATACTCCATAATACTATAGGTTTAGGAGCTACATCAATTATAGATTTATACACGTACTGTGCTGTACGAAATGTAACCATTCCGTGTTTGTATGTTGTTATACTTTACTTGTAGTTCATAATTTTTTTATTCATTTAAACTTATATAATTTGTGTGTGCGTGTATTGGTGCGTTTATTGCGAAGTATCAATTATCATTGGCAGAAACTTCTAAAAACTGTTGAACACAGCATACGACTCTTTTACCTAGGGGCCATTGTAGTGCTTGCTTTGTTCAGTGAGGTATCTTAATTCTTAGCCATAAAAATTGTAAGTAACATAGAAGCCGAAGAGTTTCTCTGTGCGTGTGTAG
Source organism: Elysia chlorotica (assembly GCA_003991915.1). Lineage (NCBI taxonomy): Eukaryota > Metazoa > Mollusca > Gastropoda > Plakobranchidae > Elysia > Elysia chlorotica. The sequence continues at coordinate 130,214 of RQTK01000126.1, read as the reverse complement.
TTAGCCCCTCCACATACAAAAGCGTTTCCATTCTGGTTATAAATATACAAGAGAGAGAGAGAGAGAGAGAGAGAGAGAGAGAGAGAGAGAGAGAGAGAGGGAGAGAGAGAGAGGCGACTATTGATTGTCAAGTGATCAAATTATAAAAACCGCAGACTACACCATTTTTTCAACAAGTTCTATGTAGTTTATGTCACATACATGACGGATTGTACATAATAATTACATGTGTACAATGTATTATGTTGCCGAGAAATTTCTCTTATTTGGTCTACATCTCCATCGGTAGCCTACGATAAGATTTTAAATAGTAAACCAATGTATATGTACATTGTACTTGTAGGAGTATGTATGCATGTTAATGGTGTTGTGAATTCCGTAAAAATAAAAACGATATTGTTTTAAAATACATGTAAAATGATGTACATCACAGTCAAAAATTAAAACGTGTATAATTATCAAAGTGTATTATAAAGCCTAGTTTCTTTGGTCAAAGCATTCAGAATTGCATTGTGTTGTACTTTTTTGTTACTAAAAAGCATAATAATTCACAAAATTAATATTGGATGCTTAAAAACCCACCAAATAAAACCACAAAGAGCTTCCCAAAAAATCAACATAGCGAGACAGAGCCAGGACTATTTATTGTTAGCTATTCTAAACAAAAAAAACTGATTATTTTCTCATTTGTTTGAAGGATAATAATTAATATAATATAGAATGCTGTTGTTGCTTATTAAAATGTACAGTTTTAAAAAGGCTAAGCCTACTCTCGGTTTGATACATGGTAGGCCTACTCCTTGTGGCACACAACGTAATGCTAAAGTAATGCTTAACTCCCCTTTTGGGCTAATCATACTTATATTAATTATAGGTCTGTTTTTGCAAATAATCGAAATAGTTCGTGTAGTAAGGGCTGAACTGAGGGTTCTTGCTGATTTATTTACCAAACTGACTCTATACTCTGTGTCCATTCATTGATTTGCGCCAAAGTTCTATTGAATAAGGGAATCTCTTTGATTGAAACTGAGAGAAGAGAAACGACCCAGACAGCAACCCTCGTACAGAGTCTTATTAAACCCCAACAACAACGCATTGGGGATAACATTGAAATCATCTTAGGGTAAACTTCTTGGGGACAGCCAAAAAGTCTATCCAAACTTTATATTAAACAGTGACTGTAAAGTGAAAATTAACAATTTGTGCGTGGGAAATAGTTTATATAATTTATAAAGCCATAGTTTATGTACGTTATGACATCTCTTTCTATCCTATATCTAATATGTTTATCCCACCATTTGTGTTCTTGTAGTAAATGGGATTCAAAACCCTTTAAGCTTTTTTTTTAAAGATTAATTAATGCCATAAAAAAATTGATGGTCTTAGTTAGTGTTAAGTGAACTACATACTAAAATTTATGCAAAATGAAAGTTATGTAATTTTGCAAAGACTATGTGATATTTAAAATAAATTTTAAGGACTTATAACTACAACAATAACAACAACAACATGCAAAAGTAATGAATTAAGACATAAAATTTGGTTTTGATCAAGCAGAATACTAATCCATGAAAATAAATAAAAATGACAATTCAATACTCAATAAACAAATTATATGTCAATATTTATTGAAAATAGTATTATAACAGAAGTGTGAATTTAGAGAGAAGACATTTTCAAAGTTCAGTGCCCAGTTTTCCAGCCACCCAGTTGTGAGACATGGCTGTGCGATCCACATTGCGTTGATCCTGGCGGTAGTGAACTTTGTGAAAGTCCATTGCCTTCAACCATTTCCCTGCAGTGTAGTCTTCCTTCCACATCTTACGCGTGGCTACTCGCTTCATCTGCTTGTGGCGTGGGTGGTCACTACACTCCACATGCTTACGGCCATGGCGCCAAACAAAGTAGCAGCCAGGACAGATGAGACGTGGCCTGAGAGCCGACTGGTAGAACCTTCGCTGTTCGAACTGACCAGTGAAATGTCTCTCGGCACTGCTGAAACCGTGACTGCTGCAAAGTCCGACTAATAATGATCTAGGCTGAGAACTCAACTGCTTGGATCTGAAGCAGAGGGATGAAGACATTAATTGATCACAAGAGGAATTGCATAGCTGCCTTTGAAAATTGACTGGACAACCAAGATTTGGGACTAAGGTTTTTGAGTTTAGGTGACAAGAATTCCATTCTGTGGTGATAGAGGATCTGCTGTTTTTAGCTTGTATGTTAAATAACCTGGAAAAGATGGAAGAAGCTAATCCAGTAGCTCTACGTGCCATTTCTCAAGTTGAAGGATGCACACCTGCCTCGGAATCAACAATTCTGAAAAAAAAAAAAATTAAATTGTCAGACATTGAACTTTGAATGAGGAAGTAAAGTAAATTTGATTTGTAAAAAGTGCATATTTGACTATAGTATACAATAATCAAGCAGTCTGGTTAATTTACTGATTTTCCCCCCGCAGTACATGAAAAAGATTTAGTTATGTTCAGTTATAAATTAGGTCTGAAAGCAGAGTTAAGTTGAGTTGATTTAACATCTGACGTCAGCACATTATAGGATATACTGTGGACGGAACCCAAGACTGATGTCTGACAATTGTATGTGCTGCCATACACGAAACAGGGCAGGCCTGAACTTCTGTCTCAGTCGTGCGCATCATACGAACACTGACCCAACCAGTGACTGGGGACGAAATTGGACAAATACATTTTTGATCAATCGTGGGATTCAAACCGCGCCCTTCCGATCTGGAGAGCGACTCTCTACCACTTGAGCCAGTTCTGATTGCAGAACTCTCCGCAAGTTTTATATGATATCGAAAGACTTCCATGGTATCAGCCTTTATGTACATTTATTAATTTTTAACATACAAAACTATCTCACCTGATGCCGCGAGAAAAATAATTTTATGTCACTTTTTTGGCATATATTTTAAGATATAGATAGATAGAGATAGAGATACAGACGAGCGCAAAAAAATACGGAAAAGAGATACAGTGGGGAAAGACAGAGTAGGGTAAAAATCAGTATAAATGTATAATACATGTACAGACAGTCAGATCGTACAAAGGAACAATTGTAGAGAAGAAGAGAGAGAGAGAGAGAAGAGAGAGAGAGAGAGAGAGAGAGAGAAGAAAAAAGTAGTTCCTAAATGCCCATCAGGGCCAACACAGGAAAATCAACATTTATTACAGGGCCTAACCGGTTGAGATATTCAACAGAGAGGGAATCTGACAATTAAACAGAGGTTAAAGTATACACATGGTGATGTTTATTTTTAATGCTCATCAGTCAACACACAGAGATCTAGAATCTACCCACAAAGCCGGAAAACAATTTTAAAAATTGTAAAATGTAAATATTGTGTTTTATCATTTTATGCTTCAATCTGTGACGTTTGGTATTACTAGCCTAGATCTATCTAGATCTAAGTCTAGATCTAGATCTAGATCTAGATATCTAGATCCGTGTTAAAAAAAAATCCAAATAATGTTTTATTGATTTTTGCTGAAAATTTCTTAGGAACCATAGATCTATATTGTTTCTTTGAAGCTAATCCATACTCTAATTTACCGTGTACATTCGTATTATATTACGAAGAATAAGTGGAACTTTAATTTGTTGGAATTCGGAGATCAAGGACAGGGCGCAGCCATCATGAATCAAATAGTGATAAGGGAAGCTACTAAGAACAACTCAGTTAATTCCATTTTTCTTCGTTTTCGTTTCTTTTTTCTTCCTTTTTTTTAAACATTAACAATCTGATATCTTTATTTTGTGGTAGCTACAACTGGCTCGTTGGTCTAGGGGTATGATTCTCGCTTAGGGTGCGAGAGGTCCCGGGTTCAAATCCCGGACGAGCCCAATTTTTTGTACTTTCGAAGTGACCCCTACACCCCACCATTGTTTATAATCTTGAATGTTCTTATCATAACCATATAATCACTTAACACAATGTAAGACTGACATTCATCAGAATTCAAATGAACAGGAAACAAAAGTTTTCCTTATTGCCAACAGACGAAATATTACGTATAATTATATTTAAATAAAAGTTGGGTGTAGCAGTAACGTTGTATAATTAAAAAAAAAAAAAGAATAATAAAAAAGAAACAAATCTAGGAATCCGATATACATCATCTATAATTTTTTTTTAATCTTGACTCAGCAGGGGTAATAGAGTATTGTTACACTGACGAAAATATTAAACGTTTTATATGTATTATAATTGGATAATTTTTATCTCTGGTTGATTAGTTATATAGTTTTCAACAGTTTTCAAGCTGTGTGTTTAATTTAGTTTTATTATAACGATCTGGGGTACCCGTTCATACGAACAGGTTGCATACAGTGGAATAGTATGTAAGCGAATTATTTTTGAAAGGGGAACTATTGATTTTAGTAAGCCCAATAATATTTAGATTTTAAAGTCCCGATTTAGCGTTTTTTAATGGTTTTTTAGGAGTTAATATGGTATAGGTGATATTTGTGTTTAAATACTTTGTTCAGAGGGCAAGATTGAAAAGGGTTTCAGTGCTGAAAATTAGTGTTGAATACTTCCATCGCAAAAAGTAGTTCATCCAAGCAGAACATAATGAGCGCCTTGTTCAAAAGAGGTTCATCCTCAGAAATATTCAAGAGTATATGTTTCGTTCTATTTGAAACTTTTAAGTGTGGAGCAGAACATAGTGAGAGCGTTGTAAAAAAATTGGTTCATCTACAGACACACTAAAGAGAGTAATTATGCTTGAGCCTCAGTACAATGGCCCTGTTGGTGTTGTTTGATTGAGCAGAGAATTTGGAGGGCTCAACTTCATAAAGTTTAAACCACAGAACAATAATCAGGGTCCCCACCAAATCTTTGAAATTCGTTTAAAGACCACTAATTGCTGCAAAAATAATGTTGCTACGAATGAATCCAAAAATGAAAAAAAAAAAAAAAATTGTATGCACATGTACATTTTGTGTAATATTTTAGAAAAAAAAAACCCACAGATAATTTTTACTATCATATTTCACTTATCAGTCATAAGTGACACCAATACATTTTGCTTCCTCCTTATCAACATTTCGATCTAGACAGCTACACTACTACTGCTACTAATATTAGACAGACCCCATCCCTTCAAGCTCATGACATCACTGACGCACACGAATCCTCAACGGTCCTTGGAACTGTGTAGATGTACTCAATAGTGTTATCTCTTGATTCCTTTTTGGAAACCTTTTTAGATCTATATACTACTACTACCACAAAGTGCAATCATTGATCGGCCATTTTCATTAAAAGCCTACCTCTACCACTGTACCACTTAAAAAAAAAAGAAAATTCCAGATCTACTACTACTACTACTACTACTACTACTACTACTACTACTACTACTACTACTACTACTACTACTACTACTACTACTACTACTACTACTACTACTACTACTACTACTACTACTACTACTACTACTACTACACTACTACTACTACTACTACTACTACTACTACTACTACTACTACTACTACTACTACTACTACTACTACTACTACTACTACTACTACTACTACTACTACTACTACTACTACTACCACTACTACTACCACAACCACTACCAAGACCACTCCTCCTCCTCCCTCTCCTCCTCCTAGTCATCCTCCTCCTCCTCCCTCTCCTCCTCCTCCTCCTCCTCCTCCTCCTCCTCCTACGACTACTACTACTACTACTACTACTACTACTACTACTACTACTACTACTACTACTACTACTACTACTACTACTACTACTACTACTACTACTACTACTACTACTACTACTACTACTACTACTACTACTACTACTACTACTACAAATACTACTGCTGCTACCAATTGTACTACTTGAACTGCAACTGTAATAACGAAACTAATTTAATTTCTTCAAGATTGTACATCAATTTGTACATAATGTTCTCTTGCACCGTTCGGTGTCAAGACAAAACGAAATACAAGATAGTTTATTGTATCAGAATAACATAAAATTCCTTGAAAGAAATTGTGGACAAATACCCATTAAGGGACTGTACAGACGAAGGATTTTTTCCATGCGTACGTCCTTGGAATTATTTCTGTTCAGACGGCGTGTACTTTTCGCAGAGTCAAATATACACAAGCAAACGCATGTGTAGTTTGCACTCTGTTTTTTAAGAGTGTTCAGACGTTGTGTATTTTCCGAGTGTATATTTTGATGCGATGCGCATCGACTGTCACGTGATCTTGTTTGTTTGACGGCATCGATCGAAATGGCGGCATACAATGAAGACCAGAAACCTAGATCTACGTCTGCTAGCGAAGAAGAACAATGGAGTACCAGTGAAGAGGAAGATGCAATTGTTTTCTGCTCTTACAATCTCTCCCAGCAAAACGGAAAAAGAGCAAACAGAATTTTTTTAATAGCCTGGATTTTTTATATCATATAAAATTGGTCGTTCCTCCAGACATTATATAAAGGCTTCTGCAGTCGCCATTTATGTGTTTGTTTTGAAGACCGCGGGTCACTAGGGTTCACGCATGCACAGTGACCCCTTGATTGCATGTGTATATCAGAGTCAAACATACACATGCGAAACAGACTGGTGTGAACACTCTGGTTTGGTGCATGCCGAAAACAGAGTGAAAAATACACATGGTCTGAATGCTCTGGACGCTTGTGTATTTTTGACTCTGATATACACATGCAAATTGGCTGCGCAGAGTGGTGTGAACAGAAAATAAAATATACACATCGAAAATACACGCGGAAAACATACTGGTGTGTACACTCACTAAGTTGAGCCCGTAATTTTACTGTCTGATAAGCACATGAAGTTATAATGATTTGTAACGCTTGTCTTTTTGTAAAATCCTTCTCAATAGATCTACAGTACGTCCATTTATAGGGGCCTAACAAAACAGTAAGTTACTGTTCTAGGATAATTTTTTTTTTCTATTTAGAATTATTTCTTTTGTTGTTGCCTTTACGCATTCCCCCTGGTCGACTGTTTGTGCAATGAAACCATTTGTAACATTAGTTCGCCCTGTCAGATTAATTTTATGATATTCAGGTTTCCCGAAGAATCCTATGCATAGACGGGAAGGCCAAATACGATTTTAAACCCGGGTCTCTTGCTCGTCAGTCCCGAACAATACCGAATGCACTACACTCAAACGAAACTTCTGAAGTCATTGCTTTAGTTTTCTTTTGGTATTTTCGCACGTATAGATGAGTTCATATGTTTAGTATAGTTTAAGCCTTTTGATTCCTTGTGGGACAGTCATGGGGCCGCAGCAACTCCCCTCCACCTGACTCGGTTTTGGCTGGTCCTCTTCAGCTCGGCCCATGTGGGTACCGGCAGCCTCTCTGCATCGGTGCTTCTCCGCCAAGTCTACTTCGTAGGGCCGACCTTTTTCTTTCCTTGGGGATTTCGCTCCAGGGCTTGCCTGTTCATCACGGAGTCTCTTGTCCAGGCGGTCTTCAGCCTTTCTATGATGATTCTTGTTAAAAACCTGCTCGGGATGGAGAGCAGCACGATTCCTCGCCAGTTGCCGCAGAATGACAGGTCTCCTTTCTAGGGCAGCCTAACAATGTGTCCTCTTTTTCAGTCTTCTGGAACTTGTTCAGTTGTTCTCGTTTCCGGTTCCAGATCTTGCATAGGAGAGTGTGCAGCAGCATATCAGTGGATGTCGCACCATCTCGCCCAAGCTTCTCTTTTTTGCAGCGAGAATTTATTTCATATGAAAAGCGTTACAGTAAACAGAGTAGAAGCCTAAAAAAAGCCCGCCTCTTTTGTCGCCTCTCCTCATGGTGCTAGATCTAAGCGCTGCGCTTAGATCGAGCGTCAACAGGTGCGTGGTCGCCTGAAAGTTGACCGGAAATGAAGTAGGCCCGTATTTTGAGCTGGACATAGATCTGTAACCAGTGATCGTAGCGAAAATCTGAAAACAGATTCGTAATCAGCGATCCAAAATTAACAAAGTCTACGCGTACAGATGCTGAAAAAATGCATAATAAACAATTTCATAAAAAAAATGTTTTTATTAGATTCAGACACCCACACATTGAAGAATGCACGGAATTTCCACCCCCGCAAACTTTCTATGCCGTATCTGTGTTGTGTATGAAGTCAATACACTTTGGATTTCAAACAAATCTATTTGTCGTCTATTTTTTCTTTTTGAGTGCAGCCATGTTAGTATCATCCATTGAAGTATTTCTTCATTCACATCCATCTCCTATAAGTATAACTGAAACAAATAAAATGAGGCGATGCTTCTACTTAGTTCTAGGCAATAATAACACACACTGTGAATTTTTCTCGTCACGTGATTTTGTCGCTCTGACGTTTGGAGGGAAGGTGCGACCCTCACTCTGTTTCTACCAGCTCGCCCTTTTTTCCGCGCAGTTTTATGTCGCTGATTTGTAGGGAAGGTGCGACCTCCACTCTGTTTCCACCCGTCTGTTTGTCGGCCTGTACGCAGAGGGGAAGGCCACATACGATTTTAAACCCGGGTCTCTTGCTCGTCAGTTCCAAGCAACACCGAATGCACTACACCCAAACTAAGCTTTTAAACACATGTGGTATTTCGCCCGCATAGTTGACTTTCTATGTAGAATTTGATATTATAAAACAGAAACAGAATGATGAGTCCATGACAAGCATGAAGTGCATGTACAATCTAATGGTGCGGCCTTAAGCCAGTAAAAAAAAAACCCTTTGCCAATTTAGTCACAAGGTCGTTACTATCAGTCTGTTCATCACCATCAGCCTAGTATGCTATTTTAGCCCATCGGTGCCAGAACTCAGTGCTCTTCTACTCAGCAGCTACTCAAGCCACCCGCGTCCAGCTTTAATGTTTATATTTCCCTTCCAAGTTAATAACAAATTGCCCAGTGCGTGTATTAGAGCAACGGAAAATGAGCGTGGGAGAGGAAGAGGGTTGTTAGTTGTATGGCGACCGCCTGGTGTGTAAATGCACCAAGCAAGGCCGAAGCCCGTGAGTAGAGCGGGAAAGAGGCTGTGAGAGTGATTAGGCTAGCACTAGGAACAGTGAGCTGTGTGACCACCGAGATAACTCATCTATGCTCACACTGGATAGCTAGAATCTCTACCCATACGAAGAGCTGTGCAAGAATCTGCACGAGAGGCAACAGCTGCTGCTGCCGGCATCGGTCCTGTAATTAAGTATTAAGTCACTTTTTATTTTTAGCATACCATTTCGTATAACGGTAGGAGTTTATAATACAACCCAGGAACAATGTTTGTGAGTTGGAGGATCTGGATACGTTCAAATGCATTGCGACTAAATAAAAATTAGTTTGCTTAAGAATGAATATCTAATGGTGATTTGGTTTATTTTTCCATTAAAAAAAATAAGAGTATCATTAAAAAAAAGTGAACATGATCTTAAACGTAGCCTATACGTTTCATGAGTGCTTTTACGAAATAGAATTATATGAATCTAGGTGTTCTTCTCGTTTTATGATCGGGTTGCTTGCGATTTCTTTTAACATGTGATTGTTTTTATATTATGTAGCTCTTTCGTCCTTGCATGTTTCAGAAATTAATTTTTAATCGGACAAAGTACTGATTTTCTCCCGTTTCAAGACAACTTTCTTTGCACTTTTAATATGTGTACGTTTGAAACGGAAATAATAATGGGTTTACAGTATGCCAACATGTCTGTAAACTCACCTCCAACAAAACATTTATTTGCGCTACTGTAAGTTTAATCAATGCTTGTACGAGCGAGCAGACGCTGCACTACAAACAGTAACATGTATTAGCTTTGTTTTAAAGCCGTGTGCATACTCAATGAGCAACTCAAGATATCGATCTGAACACCTGAAGGGTTTTTGAAATACATTGATTTCCATCTATGTATGTACGCTTAGGAGCGGGTTGAGGTGGGGTGTTTGGTGGGGGGGGTGGGGGGGGGGGGGGGGTGTGTGGGGGTTGATAGTCCATTATTATGTAGGCTACCGTAACGTAATCTATCACTGTGATCTAGTGACACTCTTGATTTTGGTCTATTCAGTGATGGGAATGGTGGGTATTAATTAGCTTCATGGATAGTTTCTTTGGTCCTTCTCTCTCTCTCTCTCTCTCTCTCTCTCTCTCTCTCTCTCTTCTCTCCCCCCCCCCCCCCCCCCACCAAAAACTCCCTAGCTGATCCATGTATTTTTTAATTTAAAACTTTCAAAAACTCCGTATATCATTACTGGAAGTACACACTGAAAGAGTATGTCAAGGCATTTTTCGGCCCACATCGCAGGGTCACATGCAGTTCATGGCTAGTGTAGCGCTTGTGTCTCGGGCGGGTTGCAGCTTTCAAGCAGGCGGCTGGAGAAGATAAAAATAGAAATAGTTCCCTTCATCGCTGTGCCCAGTCACCAGTGGCACTGAAATCTGGACCATCTTGTTCTACTTTACTTTGCTCTGAAAGCGTCTGCTCTGTGAGCGTGACGTTCAGATGAAAGGGAGGCACGCAGTGCACACAAGGCAGTTATATCTAGTCGGAAACTTACTGTATCACAAGATAAATTAAACATTTTTTGCCGTGGTTTACTCTGAAAGCAGCATTTTCAACTAGAATCTACTCAACGTAGCGTGCGTGAATGCCGTGTAACTAGATCAAGATCTAGATTAGTAGCCTAGAATCTGGGCATTATCAATAAAGCAGCTTTTATCTTGCAGGCAACATAAGAAAACATCGCGTTGTTCAGTGGAGATAGTTACTGTTATCATTCTGTATTACTATAAGGTGAGTAAAATATTTTGCGAATGCCTTTCCCTCTACTCTCTTTAAATATTTGACTTGGCGCCAATGGATTGTTTGAAGACTTGCAACTATTTCACAGCAGCGAAAACCACGTATGGCTAACGATCCTCATTAGTTTTCAATTCTGAAAGACTTGCAACATCGAACTTCAGAGTTTCGAACAAGAAAGTTTTTTCTCTTTTTTTTTCATAACTAAGAATCTAGCAGGTGTGTTAAAACGAAAAGCGTATGAGCTATACATGCAAACTTATTTCATTTGCACCATTAACAATCGTGATTTTTTTAGTCTTCTGGCTTGTTTTCAGTTGGCACATATTATGTTCTATGTGTCGGGAAAATATTTCGAAAATTAACTCACACTCACAGCAATCGTTGGTAGATACTTTGAAATTTTTTGGTCATACATAGCTATTTTATAAGAAAAGCAACTTTTGAAATAGATAACAATCTTTTTTGTATTTTTTGTTGAACAAACCTGATTAATACATACAACCACTTTGAAATAATATGATTATTAGCGTGTAAGCTTAGTAGATTTATCTTAAAAAAAAAAACCAAAACACAAAAATCAAAACACCCCCCCCCCAAAAAAAAACAACAAAAAAAAACAAAACAACAAAAAAAACAAAACAACAAACAAAACAAAAACAAAACAAAAAAAACCCCCCCCCCTAAAAAAAACCAAACAAACAAAAAAGCAACAAAAAACCTGTGAAACGTAAAATCTAAATATAGCTTGTAATAAGATTAAACGAGGGCAATATATTTTGTTTAATTTGAATATAGGGCCTAGAGCCAAATACATTAATGATTCATCGATATTCTTTGGCGTCGCCTCCATTTTTCACAACCACAAAAGCTACGTGGCAAACTTTTCCCTTTTTTTTCCTCATGTGAGCACCATGTAAGTAAAGCAACTCTTGCTAGTACTACTCGACATTCTTTTCAGCACTATATAATATATAGAGATCTAGTCCCGACATCGACAATCATGTGGTTTCCAAGGGCAGCCAAAGGCCTTCATTCTCGTGTCCTCTCTCTTTCGTTCGTGCTCTATCTCTGTGAATCAAAACCATTTTTTGCGTCTTAAGACACATACAGGAAACCATTATTGGCACACCGGAACAGCAACTGACACACTTTGAGATGAGTCGAAACGTGAAAAAAGAAAAAGATAACACTGCCAGTGAAAAGATTGTAGGTCATCCACGCTAGATATGGCAGGTATCTGAGGTATGCCATACTCATGCTGTACAAAACATCTATCGGGAAGGTACACCACGTCGACAGTTGAAATGCGATGCGTGGCAACTGTCGAGGTTTTTGTTGAATATGGATGTTTGTTACAAAACAAACCAGGCATGAAACATCAAATGTATCATTGTTAGAGATTGCAACTGCACGAGACTGCACGCATGTCTCAAAATAAAGGCTTTTGACGAACCTTTCTTCATCCTCATACTAGTCATAGATCTATATTACAGTAAACTTTTGATAAAATAGAAGCTTTCTGTACAGTGGGCTGTAAGAAAAGATACAATTTTTCTTCTAAAAACGTGTACCATAAAATTATCTTGACACGTATGTTTATTCCACATGGAAAAAAAACCCAACAAATCAAGCATAAAAAAAATCCCCATTCTACCATAGAAAAGGACAGAAGAACTAAACATACTATCACTACACAGAAAATGATAAAGGATGAATGAGTGAGAGAGGCAGAGAGATATATTGAGAGAGAGAGAGAGGGGGAGAGATTGAGGGACAGAGAGAGAGAGCGAAAGAGAGAGAGGGGGATAGATAGATATAGAGAGGTAGGTAGGTAGACGGAAAAAAGAGAGACAGAGAGAGAGAGAGAGAGAGAGAGAGAGAGAGAGAGAGAGAGAGAGAGAGAGAGAGAGAGAGAGAGAGAGAGGAGACTATTGATTGTCAAGTGATCACATTAGACGACAGAGAGAGAAAGAGGTAGAGAGAGAGAGAGAAAGAGAGAGAGAGAGAGAGAGAGAGAGAGAGAGAGAGAGAGGGAGAGAGAGGAGACTATTGATTGTCAAGTGATCACATTAGACGACTCTGAGAGCATGTGACTCAGCATGTGAGTCTTAGTAATAGAGTTAAACAATGGTCCAGGTAAAGCTTTGAAACCTCTTTGGGTTATAATATAATTATATCGAAAACATTTACTAGTTTCTTTTTTGCTAACCGAACTATTCTGAAGTGTTCATGTGTGGACGCACTCTTCATACTAAAAGTGAAGACGCACCAAGCAAAGATAATTATTAATTTTGAGCTTATCGCACGGGACCACAAAAACAGTCTGAATCACCACGTTCATGATGATAAGCCGTTAGAATTGTTTTCTTTTTTTCTTTCTTTCTAAACCTTCTCCGATTAATCAGCACGGGTCCTCTTGGTTTGAGCAGCTAAAGTCGAGCGCGCAAAAGTAACGCAGTATTATGATAGCCGTTTCAAGTAGATGTTTAAAAAAATCATTGTGAACTTTATTGGTGATGGAAAAAATAGTTTCCGTTTCCCTGGGAGATACACATAGTTTGCAAGACTTAAAAATAAATGTAACTTAAAATACGCAGCACAAAAAGCGTTGTAAAGCAAATTAGACTGGTCTTTTCTCCTTTGGTGTGTGTTTGTTTGCACTAACATTAGGTAAGTGAAAGCCTGGGTGGGTGTGTGTGATATGTTTGCTCTCGGATCATCGATTCCTGAGGCTGGAAGTCCACAGCTAGCCTATTGATTCACAAGCCTGTAGGTAAACAATGTTTCATTTTGCAGTCTTGTGGCTTCGGCGTTGTTTTTACTTTTAAATAAGTTTAGTGCGTTGCAACAGTTGCTTTAAGTTATTCTTAACATTGATCTTAAAAATTCATTGTTTTTGACTGAACTGAGGCAGAAATCGAGAGCAACGGTATCTGCGTATGCACCCTCTCTCTGTCCTGAGCGTGTTCATGCCGTGGTCCTGTTTATCATACCAGTTGGGATCGTTAGTAATTTAGTCTGCTGTCAGCAAAGATTAAGAGCCCTGTCGCACAAAGATAGCTTGAGTCTAAAACCACATTCTTCTCCCTTATCTTTAAGACCTGTCGCTAGCACTCTTTATTACCGTGTCCCTCTCTGCCTCATGCCCCGCCTTTTCTAGCCATCACGAAACACTTTTATCTTTTGCGTGTCGAATCTTTCGCATCAAATCTGTATTGTAAGAGTAGAGGTAACCCAGATAGTATTGATCTTATGCAAAGAGCGACATGTGTTCAAGGGAATGGGTTTTCTTTTCTGATCAAAGAAACTCAACAACTTAAAAAAAACAACAAACAACTAATACGTGTAGCATGTGGATCAACTTTTATGATAACTAATAAATATCCCAAGCAAAGATTACAAATAGCAATCAAACGACAAAACGAGAAAAAACAACAACAACAACAAAAGAAAAGTGTCCGGAGATGTCTTATAAGTGTTTTTCACATGTTGCATCTCTTCTTAAAACAATTTAGTAAGGTTATTCTGAAGATGCTATTTTTGAGTTGTAGCACAGTTCAAATTTATCTTTAATCCTTCAAATAATAATAATAATAATAATAATAACTTTTAAAGTTTCTTAGCCGGCTGCCAGAAAACTGCCGTGATCAATCCTTCGGCTCAGGCTCCCAGGTCATGATGAGCAGGGTAAAGTTTGTGTGCCTTTGCCTGCATACAGGTGAAGCGTTAAAAATACACTAATAGAACATTTACTCTTGCTTCAGCAGACCTATATCCACAGATAATGTTATTCATTTTCTTTTTTAAAACCTTCCGGCGTGTCGTCTTATTCTTATCACGTCTCAAAACCTTCTGACATTGACACGAGTGTTAGCAAATTTTCCATTAATTTTGTTTCCTTTCTTTTTTATATGAATTGCGTGGGCCCAGTCAACGGTGTGTTTATTAAAAATTCCAATGTACTCTTTCATATCAAAGGGCGCTTTCAACGTTTGTTTGACACGCGGACTGCATGGTTTCCCCAGCTCTTTCTGCTGCTGACAGAGTAGTAACGCCCGCTCTGAGAGGTTCAGGGCGTCGCCATTGTAAAGCCAGACCTGGGCAAATTTTAGATTACTTTATCTGATGCCCATAGCAACACACCGTCAATATTTTGACCCAGTGCGCAAAGTGAGCTGGCACACGGATCAGGTGTTGACCGATTATAATTTTAAATACAGTCTTCACTTCACTGCGGCCTGGTTTGGATTTAAGGCTTCCTTCAGAAGTTTCCTATGGTGTGATTCTGAGGATACATGACGCAGTGCAGTAGTCGAACAATAGTCAGTAAACTATTTTTTTTTTATAGCTGCGTCAATAAATAATTTTTAATCAAAACTTACTCGTACATACATCTCATTAAAACCTTTTAAACAACAGTTGGCAATAAAAAAAGTCTATTTTTATGTCGCAGAAACTGACGAAAGTGCAATAATGTGTAGAGATTTTGTTCTAAGCATAAAGGCATTGAGTCACAATTTACTGTTCAAACTAATTTAAAGAAATGCGATTAAAATCCGACAAATATCTTCAGAAAATCAATCCAGTTGGGATATGTGCATACTAATCATGATTCTTAAGATTTAGTTCATTTACAATTTGAAATAATTATAACCACTAACATTAATTTTATTTTTTACCACATTTATTTTTATTCTCATCCTTGTCATATTATTTTTTAGTTGTGTGCTTTTATGGGATCATGGCTCGTATAAAATTGATGTGAAACATCAAAATGTTTAGGCGGGTTTTTTTTTACATGGACTGGCCAAAGCTCAACACAGTCAACTTTCAAACTACACCCTGCTGACAAGCTTCCTCTCTCTTTTAACGGCCTTTTTACAAGGAGTTAGCATTATCTTGCAAGTCAACAACGTTACCGACTAAATCCATCTTTGGGTTGGTTGTCTGAGCCCTATTGAATACTGGTAAAATGTATTATAAAAACAAACACCTAAAGAAAACAATAAAACAACAACAACAACAACAACAACAACAACAACAACAACAACAACAACAACAACCTCAACAACAAACATCCAACCACTAACAACGCTGTAGCAGATAACTGGTCCACTGGGTTGCGAGCTGCAATGATGTAAGAATTTTTTTAAGTTCTTTTCGCATCCAATACCGACAAATTGTGTCAAGAGTTCAATGTCTTGCGCTATCACCAAAGACTGTGGAGACGCTTCTTGACTGCCTGTAGTGCCAGTCTTCCCTTTGTTTTAAAGGCCTACATCTTTTAACACATTAATTATCAAGCTTCACAAACATGAGACCTAGATACTTAGACGCACACATGAATGCTCCATCTTCATAGTTTCGGTTTTTGAACCCGCCAGTCACCCCAACCGTCCGTCCACGGATTTATGCTAAGTGTCGACACGTGCAAACATGAAACTACAACCACTGAATTTTATTTATAAGGAGCAAACAATTTCTCTGTCGTTCATGCTCTTTATGATTCTGGTCGGTCTACAGCGCACACTTGTTGTCGATTTTCTTTTTACTTTAGGGACAAAGCTTCGCCCTTCACTATTTAAAAAAGCTACCCAAGCTACCCATGTAGAAAATTTTTTTAATGTGCTAACTTATTTGAAAACAGCACTAGTCGTAAAATACATGTTTACATCCTTTCTCAAGCTTCTCGAAGTTATCGAACGCTAAAATAGCACACCCACTAATAGGATCGTGTTTAACCTACATGACATTGTAGATTTAGTTCTGTTCATTCTTTAGAACAAATTTAGGCAGGTCTCTAACCTCTTCGCTCGAGTAACAATGAATGGAGAATCTAAACTTGGCACGGATTTCGCTCGACTAACAATGAATGGAGGATCTAAACTTGGCACGGAAGGGGGAGCTCAGTCGCATACCTCAATAACCCTTTAAAAAAGTTATTGTGAAACTATCAATAAAGATAATTGTCCATAAAATCACACAGTCAGATAATAACAGTTAGCAGTGCTGTTACTCGTCGTAGAAAGATGAAAAGGAGGTGGCCCAATGGTAGAGAGTTTGGCTTATTATTATTATATTCGGGAGTTCCCTGGTTCAATCCCGACTGGGCCGCATTGCTCCACACTAGTTGGTTCAGTGGCAGTGCATACATGTATAATGTGCGCCAGTCTCCCTGTGTGGACACGAACATGAAACCCAATCATAGAGGGTGTTTAAAGCGAAAAGAGAAGATTTAATTAAAATTCCACTTTGGTTCTCTTACTGCTTTATAATGTCGCCATAATAGTCTAGAGAGCATCTAAAAAAAGCTTAAATAGATAAAATGATAATTCAGAAAAGAAATATGAAAATCCCATTTAACATTACTTTTGATTAAAAGCATCATCATCATCACCATCATCATCATCATCATCATCATCATCATCATCATCATCATCATCATCATCATCATCATCATCATCATCATCATCATCATACCAAAATAACAAATCAACAACAGTTACAGCAACAACAACAACAACAACAAAACAACAACAACAACCAACAACAACAACAACAACAACAACAACAACAACAACAACAACAACAACAACAACAACAACAACAACAACAACAATAACAACAACAAAAATAAAAACAGCAACAACACCAACAAGAATAACAACAAAACAAGAACAAGAACGATTTCAGTTTACAGACTTGAACGCAAACAAAACAAAACAACTACAAACACGTAGCTTTATCTCGACACATTATGTTGAGTTGACGTTTGGTAAGATAGTTGGGGTTGTCTGGGATGTACACCATACATTGTGTACTAAACTGAACAGTCCCTCCAGATACGCCAATCATAAACACATAAATCTTGTCGTGTAACTAAGAACATAAGCTGATATGCTGGATTGCTGGCCCGGCCCGTTGTCCGCAAGACAACTGGGGCACTCAGGTTGCAGTTAGATAGTAACGCTATGGGAGAGGGGGGGGGGGGGGGGGGGGGGGGAGAAGGGGGGGGGGGGGGGGGGGGGGGAGGGGGAGAGTAAAGGGAGGATAGAGGAGTGAAGCGTCTCGTGGCTTGACAGGCCGGAAGAGACCACTCTGGCCTCGCCGTATCTGACCGCAGCAATGGTCATTCATAAAAACTGGCAATGGTGTGCGTGTGTGTCTGTGAGCCGTGGGCTGATGAGAAAAAAATGTGTGTAAGTGAGAGAGAGAGAGAGAGAGAGAGAGAGAGAGAGAGAGAGAGAGAGAGAGAGAGAGAGAGAGAGAGAGAGAGAGAGAGAGAGAGAGAGAGAGAGAGAGAGAGAATGGGGGTTGGGTCCAAGTTTGAGTTGGTTAAACGTCCAACGTCGGCACGAGGACGGACCCGAAGACTGACTTCTGACAAATGTATATGCTGCCAGACACGAGATATGGCGGGGATACCTGAACCCCTGTCTCAGTCGGTCACATTATACTGACACCGACCCAACCAGCTACAGGGGACGAAATCGAACAAAAATGTTTTGTGGATTTTGGAATTCGAACCGCGGACCTCCTGATCTGGAGACCAACGCTCTATGTTTAAATATTAGAAAATAATAAGTTCAAACGTTTTACTTATGGTTAGTATATCAATTTTCTTTTAACTGCGTGCACTGAAACCACCGTTTATGTTCACGTAGAGAGTGTGTTAATAATGTGGTCTAAGTGTCATTCAATATGATGTTACAACAGTGAAAATTTAATTCTACGTTCCTTACAATAATTATTTACAGGATTCAGCGAAGGATAGACTAAAGAACTGACTGCAACACGAGATTGTAGATTCCAGTGGTTAGAGAGCCTTTTGATCCAGGTCTTGTGGGTAAGTAAACAATATTGGCCTAAAGAGATTGTAACACACCAAAACTTTAGGGCTTCACAGTATGATTGTCTTGATAGCGCATACCCTATTTAAGATAATGATTTTCTTAAAAATTGTATGCAATTGATGTTGCGTTTTATGCGTGTGTGGATAAACATATATCCATGCGCATTTCTATCTATTATTTATATATACCGTTATATTTCGACACTAAGGTTTTGTTCAACC
Source organism: Elysia chlorotica (assembly GCA_003991915.1). Classification (NCBI taxonomy): domain Eukaryota; kingdom Metazoa; phylum Mollusca; class Gastropoda; family Plakobranchidae; genus Elysia; species Elysia chlorotica. The sequence goes on along the minus strand of RQTK01000126.1, from coordinate 111,364 downwards.
ATATCAATACATTAGTTTTTACATCCGACCCTAAAAGCATCTTCATTGTGCACCTTATACACACGAAATGGAAAATATTGTTATGGAAAGTAACACAATCATGTAATGTAAAATATTTCCCCCACTACTCTCACCACCCCGCCCTCCCAAATCCCCCAAAGGAAAAAAAGGAGGCAAATGCTTTAATAAGCACAATCAAGTACAATTACGGTTTATACTTGCAGAAAGAATTACATGTACTACAACAAGGACAACAACAAACATATGAAAAGAATTACAACAGTACTTTCCCTTTCCTCCAGTGCATATGTGTAGAAAGAAAAATGAATAAATAAATGAAGGAGGAGGAGGAGAGGGATGAGGATGAGGAGGAGGAAGAGGAGGAGGAGGAGGAGGAGGAGGAAGAGGAAAAGGAGGAGGAAGATTAAAAATCAAAATGATGATTCTTAGAGAAATAGAAAAGAGAAAAGAAGGATGATTATGACAGGTCAAAGAAGAAAAAAATGGTATAGATGTTAAATTTTCTAGAAAAAGCAGTTTTCTGGGAAAGGGATTGATAGGTTTATGAATAAGAAAAGTAAGAGATGACTATACAGAATAGAAAAGTGTATAAAAATGCAAAGAAGTCTGATACTCATAGTATTTCATGTCGCTTCTTACTGCACTAGCCCTTTCAGTTTGATGAAAAAAGTTTGGTAGATAATGTATGAAGACAGGTTTCAGAAAATTTGTCATGTCTGAAAAATCTTACGTTATGAGGATTGAGAGAAGAAAAGTTGTACCCAAAGGTTTGTATACTCATTCATCCAGATCCTCTTTAAGATGGATACGGAACGCCTTGATTGATACAGTTTTCAACTCCGAATCATCACAATCGTATAAAAACAATATGATGCCCATGTGGCAGACAACAATTTTGCCCTAGTACTGGAACAGTATGTAGTTCATAAGCTACTCTATTCATTCTGCAAAAATAAAATTAGTGGAAAAAAAGTGATTTGACCAGAAAAAGGCCAGAATTGTCTTATTAATTCATAAAGCATATTGTATTATATCGTAATATTAATCAGTAGTTATTTTCTATTTTTTCTTCCTCAGCAAATCAGCTTTACACTTGCAGTCCACAAGGCAGACTCTCCCCAACGATCTTGTCTAGCATCTTAACCTCCCGAGTCTAACAGCGCCATGGGATCTGGAGAAGGATCAGGCGGCGGAGGCATCTGCCCCGGCCTGCTGTGGGGCATCCTCTGGTTCATCATCCTCATCTTCCTGGGCTGGCCCGTGGCGTTCTTCATCGCCTGGCTGTACGTGTTCCTCATCCCGTTCAGCGCGTGCATCGAGCCGCTCAAGGGAGTGTGTGAGGCGATCCTCAAACTGGTGCAGCTGCCGCTCACGTGCGCAGAGAACATGATCGCCATGAAGCCTCTCTGTGGATAAGGTTTACCTATTTTTAGATTAGAATAATTGAATGGTTATTTTTATATAGAGATATCTAAGGTTTTAAATATGTATTCATGTTTTAAACGATCTAGAGTTTTTGCTTTTGTACATTCTAAAACAGTGCAAGTTATTTCTATTATTCTGTACCTTCAGCTAGTATTAAAACATAATAACAATTAGTACAATTTTACAAGAAATAGTGGTACACAAATAGAACGTCCAAAACTTTCATATTTAGGTTCTTAGAGAGGCCTACACTTTTTAAAGAAATAAAATGAAGGAACAGATCTTAACTAAAAAAATATTTTGAAAAGTTTTTATTTGCCACTGCACTGAAGTAAATAACTAAAAATAAAAAACAAAAACAAATAAACTTTCAGGACTTTTCCCCAGTCTTTAATTTTTTTTTTACTGAGAGGGATAGATGTCGTGAATGTTTGTTAACTTATAAAATGAAACATTTTTGGGTACTTTACGTTAAAAAGATATTTGCTTATTATATATTATAATACTTTTGTCTTACTCATTGTTACATAAACTGACCCCATAAAATATGTATTTTGTATGCATGTACCCATAAAATATATTTATATTATTTCCTTATAATTATAAATGTACTAGATATACCAATAAGACATAATTATTCAACATTTTCTCTAAGATAGAAAATTGAAAAATTATTTTTAAAAAACCTGAAAAAAAAAGTAATCTAATAAAACTGAAAACAATATATTTAACATTTTTTCTTTTATATATTTACCACTATTTATGCATCCATTTCTGGAAGATATACAGAGTTTAATCTAAAGATAAAAATATTATTTGTTTGATTTCTCCAACTAATGTATTGTACTCGCCTTACTGAGTTTGAAGGACGTACAGTGTTAAGGTTATTGAGTCTACACGGTTGTTGAATTTTAACTGCTGAGTTTTGGTGCTTTATACAGCTTGTTATAAACCAGGTTATCATAATTATATATCCATACATTTTAATTCATAACGTTTGTGGAACATTATTGTATTTCATTTTACGCACTTACTTTGGAAAAAACTAATAATAAGCAGGGCTGTTATCAGAAGCAAAATTAAAAATTTGTTCTCTGACAGAAACTGGTTTTATCTAAATTTTTCTTGTCAATTCAAATATTTTTATCATTTTTGTAAGCTTGATTAGCAATTTGTAGAAAAATGACAAGAACTGAATTTAAGCGCTAATTGGACATGTTTTACTCTATAAGCCACTTGGTTTAAAATAATCTGCTTAAGAACTTTTTGTACAGTGTTTGGGAATAAAACAAAAACCTAAATCCAAAGCAATAACTTTCATTTTCTAAACATTACACAAATAATAATCTACAAGATACCTGTTCTAAGCCAATAGTTTTTTTTTCATGATTTATTATGTATCATTGTATCAAGATGCTTCAGGGACCTAAGCTCATTTTAATGGTTTCTAAATTATTTTTAAGGCTTTGGGTAGAACAAAATAATCCTGATTGATAAAAAACGGTATCAGTTTGCTATCATATAATGATTGCAGTATTTGATGTAAACCTCTTTGCATTTCGAAAATAAATTGTTTTTATTTTTATTGACTCTTGGCTTGCCTTTTATGTGGAGCAGATTAAATTGATGAAATCCCCAGAAGTTATATTTTTTCTTATTTCCTTTTAGTGACTCTTTCACACAACATTGCCTTCCATTCTGAATTCAATTTGGAGATATTTGAACATTTTCAATCATTTCACCACCTTTTGCTTTACATAAACATTTGATGTTTATATGATGTACCATACAAACATTCACATTGATTGACTGTGGAAAGGAACAATATAGCACAGTTCAATGTAAGCACTGATTTCATACCCTCTTTCACACGTTAACCGTTCTATAAAACATTAGGTTTAGGAATGCTGTAGTTGTACATCTACCACTAGAAATACTTTTACTAGGACTGATCTCTAGATAAATAAATACAATAGGGAAGACAGTATGGAAAAAATACACTGAACACCGACAATGTTTTTCGCCAAATAGACATAACATAGGCATTGTCAACAGAAGGGGTCTAGCATCTAAGAATGCATTAAATTTTGAAAAAATTTCCTGACAAAATTCATATTATCTATCTATCTATCTATCTATCTATCTATCTATCTATCTATCTATATATATATATATATATAGAGAGAGAGCAATGATAGTTTAAAGATGCGTGTAAAGATGATGAGAAATCCTTACTGTAACTCGTCAATACTATGTTGCTTTTAAGGCTCTAGACTTTTACCTACATGTGTTTTTATAACACATCATAATTGCGCCATAAAACATGGCCCTATGCTTCAGCGAGAACGAAAATAGCTGTTCTCTGGTCTAACAAAATAGCAGCTGTTGTACTAGCTTACAAACATCGGACGGAGTAGTCAGTATTAATTAATCATGTGCCTCAGCTGTTGAGGTAAATTTGTACGCTTGCGCTTTGTCCATGGTGGTTGTACTATACATAATGTTTGCAGCCCGTGAGTCAAATGAAGTAACAGCACAATTAATATGAGTTATTCGAATAGGTTGGCTTTCTGGTATCTACTAAACTGTAGCCATCTATCTATCTATCTATCTATCTATCTATCTATCTATCTATCTATCTATCTATCTATCTATCTATCTATCTATCTATCTATCTATCTATCTATCTATCTATCTATCTATCTATCTATCTATCTATCTATCTATCTATCTATCTATCTATCTATCTATCTATCATCTATCTATCTTTCTATTTATCTATCTATAGCAAGCACAGCAACTACCCCACAGCTATAAAGGAGAACACACCCAAGAGCATAAATTATCGCATAAGTATTAATTAAAAATGAAGTATTTAAACATGCTAGCACAACTTACACCGATCGCTAAAAAAGAGGTTTTGACGAACCATTGTATTTCTGTGCTAATCTATCAAAAGATACGAACAAACAACAAAGTAACAAAAGAAAGAGGAAAATAACTTACTTTGTTCAACACTTCAACCCACCGTTTGAACGAACGTCTCAACCAACGTCGCAAGGAATTTTATAAACCAGATAGACAGGCACTTCCCCAGACACAACAAACGACATAAAAATAATACACCACAATTCAACTACAGTTGCCTCCGAAACAGAAAACAAACAATCATGAAATCTAGAAAACGTTAAGCCAAAGAAAAAGCTGACCTGTGTACCAAAACTCAGCAACTGCAGAATTAAAGAAAGCTGTCCGCTAAGTGGCAACTGTCAAGTAAAATAATTATTTTGTATAAATAGCCACAGTCAATGAAACCAAAACAATTAATAAGGAAGAAACGTAATGGCCGATAACGAGCTCTAAACAAGATGAATCTCTACAAGTCGTCGTTCAAGCCACGCAGAACACAAATAACAGTGGGAAATATCAAGACAAGTAAAACCATACACACCAGCGGAAAAAGTGTGTTACTTATATTTAGAAGAAAAGTTCCAAATACTCATGACGGCACCAACGTTGAACCAAAGAAAAGAGATCTCCTCACACTGCCTTCACAAGAAACGTTTTCTATTGTCGAACGCAACCAAAACACACGTCGTCTGAAAAGAGCAGGATGTAGCAGGAAAATCTAGAGTCAATACAGGTATTTGTTTATCTATCTATCTATCTATCTATCTATCTATCTATCTATCTATCTATCTATCTATCTATCTATCTATCTATCTATCTATCTATCTATCTATCTATCTATCTATCTATCTATCTATCTATCTATAATCCACCCATCCATCCATTCATCCATCAATTCTAAAGCAGTAGAAGGCATATCGATAAGCATCACTCTACGCTCCTGCTTATTGAGCTAATGTGACCCTACATTAGAATTCATGTCTTCTCTAACTACCTGCCATCACATTTAAATTCCTTATCATCCAAATTAACTTTTGTCGAATTTTTAATAAAATCTTCGCGATTAAAAAAAAATAACGCCCAAAACAAAAAACAACAAAACAACAACAAAAAAATTTAAATAAAACAAAACCAAACAAATACAAAACAAAAACAAACAAAAAACTTGCCAGGAAAACCAAATCACAACAACCTCCGCAAAAATAACAACAACAACAGCAACAGCAACAACAACCCAGGAACACCAAGCCACAACAACTTCCGCAAAAATAACAACAACTACAACAACAACAACAACAACAACAACAACAACAACAACAACAACAACAACAACAATTAAAGAACAACAACAATAATTAAGCAACCAACAACAACAACAACAATAAAACAACCAACAACACAAAACCAGTGAAAACGAAAAACAAAACAAAAATAGGACCCAACTAGGTCCAGTCGAATGTTTTAACAAAGCCTACAATCTTTGATGAGTTAACGTCCCCTAGGTTCACCAAAATCATACTTGTTAGGACGGTATCGAAGCACCTGTTCTTCGAACCTCGGTCCTTTCGGTTGTTTAGCACTAGCGACTGAGCTGCCTTGCCCCATTCAGCCGCATTCTAAACGCTGTGAGTCCCATATATAATGGGGGATGTCTCCTTTTAGGCCACTCTTTCTATCGCAACGATAGTGGCTCCTGATCGAGTGATAGAAAATCATCATTCATTAGCTCTGAAAACGCATGGCTGTGTTCATAGTCTAACCTAGGTATATCTGCATTGTATTTTCTACCAGTTAACTCACCCTCAGTTTCAAGGTAAGTTTTACAGATCTCACATTTGTAAGTTATATTTTTCAACTCCACCTTTTTGTCAGCTTAAAAGAAAACGCCTCGATACAAGTAGACCTACATGTATACATGTTTTAATTTCGTTATTACAGTTGCAGTACAAGTAGTACAAGTGGTAGCAGCAGTAGTAGTAGTAGTAGTAGTAGTAGTAGTAGTAGTAGTAGTAGTAGTAGTAGTAGTAGTAGTAGAAGTAGTAGTAGTGGTAGTAGTGAAAGTAGTTAGCAGTAGTTATAATAGTGTATATAAGTAGTGTTCCTAGTGCTTAATGTAACATTTTTGGTAGAACATGTAGCATTATTGTGGTGAGCTAAATAGAATGAATGTATCTTAGCTAAAAGAAGGAAATTAGTTGGTCCGTAGCGCTAGTGCTAGATCTAGTAGTACAAAACTGGGGCAACATTTATTTTAAGCGAAGGCTTAAAATTAATATATAAAAGAACATCAACAGTAGTTTAACTTCTGTTCTTATCAAACAATAATAGGGTAACCATTTGTTTTTGAACAATGTAAAATTAGAAAAAAAATTATCATTTTTATAACTGCCCACTTACTTTTGTCTAAGTTTTACATTTGACCAACATTGTAAAAATGTTAGAAAATCTTGTTTTTGGGAGCACTTGAACAATCACTAAAAGAAATATTTAAGGAATGACACATTTTTTGGCCAATCATGAATAAGGTGATCTAGATAAATTAGGGTTGAAGATCCTAGAGATGAGATAAGCTGCAAATGGTTGTGTGTTTAGATCTAATAATATCGTGATTCAAGCTCGGCTTTATCAAAAATAAGCTTTATCTATGACTAAGCATTTGCCAGCGCTATCAGTATCTGAATGTTTTCTGTGATCATTAATCCTTTTAAAACTGTATAATAGACAAAGAAGACCATAAACAAACATAGGCACAAAAGGAAAGAACTTTAAAAACAATAAAAAAAACAAACAAAAAACAAACAAAAAAAAAACAATAACAACAACAACAACAACAACAACAACAACAACAATAACAACAACAACAACAACAACAACAACAACAACAACAACAACAACAAAACAACAAGAACAGTAATAATACTATAACTACAACACAACAACAAAAACGCTTTTGACATTTCTGTATCACTGTGGAGTTGACTTGATAAACTGCGTCCCTGTTTCAGTTCAATTTGTCGAATATAATTCACGATTGACTCGGGCACACTCTCTTGTTAGCATTAACAAAATACTATACAACAATAACAACAACAACAACAACAAAAACAACAATAACAACAACAACAACAACAACAACAACAGCAACAACAACAAAAAACAACATCAACAACAACAAAAAACAACAAACAAGACCAAAAATGCTCCCAGGCCAATATCGAATTTATGACTCAACAAAACCCTTTTCGAATGTACTCTTACAATACTGCAGCCAATTAGGAGTATTTGATACTACGAAACCGACTTCGAATCTACGATATTGAACAAAACGAATTTCGAAGTTACTCGTACTATACCACAAAAAATACCCCCACCAAAACAACAACAAAAAAACAAAAGAAAACAAAAAACGTAAAAAAAAAACAACATGAAAGAAAGAAAGAAACAAAAAAAAACAAAACAAAACAAAATAATCAAAAGGTTAGGAACAGGAGTTTGGACACAAGTACTTCAAAAGCGACATCGAATCTATGATATCGGTAGCACTGACCCAATTCGAGCTGATACTTTTTATTTTAATTTTGCCCTCTCAACCCTAGACACATTGAGTTTACGGGATGGAATTGCTGTCAGCAATGATCAGTCGAGCAGAACATACTGCTAAGACGCCAGGGTCAGATTGCATAAATATTGATGATTTGTTTTCAATATTCGTATATTCGATACCATAACGGAATAATACTTGTGTTTCAACAGTGTTAGCAGTACGCCAAGTGCTCTGTAATTAGTAATGCAGATAGGCTGCAGATAGTGTTAATATCATCTCAATAGAGAGGGGAAAGAAAAACCATGAATCAGCCTTGGTTGGTTAGTAGTCACTAACAGCGGGCTTGGTCTGAGAGCAGCCTCAGCTGTTCACAGTCAGTGGGACAACAGTAATTGTCGGAGGGGATGAGTAGCGGAGTAGTGGCTTAACGATGACATTCTTTTCACAGCCTTTAAGTGTGTACACGTATAACTCGCCCACTTTCTTCTATTTACGTATATTGGTGTCCGACTCTACTGCCTTCCTTGTCGATTCCCACTTGTGTTTAACTCCCCCACTTACCCAGCCTATTTTGTTATGTTTGACAGTCCCACTTTCCTATTGATCTTGTTCTGTTTGTGTGTGTAATTCTTTTAACTTTCCTCTCTATTTGCCTCTGTTATTGTCTCACTCTACCATTTTCCTATTCAACTACTTCCATGGCACCCTAACTCTACCACCTCCCTCTTTATCTACTTCTGTCGCAGCCTGTCTCAAACACTTTCCTACCTGTCTCTGTGTCAATTTCCCTGCCATTGCCACTGTCCAGCTTTTCCACTTCCCTTTACATCTCAAACTATCGATATTATTTTTCTCTCTACTCTTTATCTTCTTCCTTACCATTTAATTCCATCAGTGTCTATTTCTCTAACTGTTCTCTCTGTCTATCCCTAGTAGTCTCTAACTCTTCTAATAAAATAATTTACCGTCTGTCTGCTTTTGTCAATGTTGCCATTCCCTATTCCCTCTCTTTTTCTCTCGCTTTCTAACCCGTTACATTTTTGTCCTATTTCCATATGTCTACGCCAAACTCTACCTCGTTTCTCTCAAACTAACTGCTCAACATACCCCCCCCTCCCCCCAGTTTAGGAATAATGTCACACAACAAGCAATGTTGACAGCACGCTGCTGTATCTATTCGTGAAAAAATGTTTAATTTCTAAAGGTATAAATTCTAAGGAAACATAATCATGAGTTTTAGCACACTTCAAATTGATCTAAATCGTTCAAGAATATCGTGAGTTTCCACCTAGTAATTAAAAAAAAAAAATAATATTGATAATAATAACAATATTGATACTTGATACCACCACCACCACCACTACTACTACTATCACTACATACCACACACCACTACTACTACTACTACTACTACTACTACTACTACTACTACTACTACTACTACTACTACTACTACTACTACTACTACTACTACTACTACTACTACTACTACTACTACTACTACTAGCCTACAAATAATTAGTGACCCATATTAAAACTGTCATATCTGCTGCAATCATTGTGATGGACTAATTATTCTACCCACAGATTTCTCACGCCAGCAGAGCGCGCCTCACGCAGGCCTCACGCCTCACCGCTACACCGCCTCTTGAAGACAGGCAGCCAATCGAACCAACCGTCATGGGATCAGGCGAGGGTTCAGGCACTGGTGCACTCTGCCCAGGCCTCATCTACTCCGTGGTCTGGTTCATCATCCTGATCTTACTGGGCTGGCCCATCGCGTTCTTCATCGCCTGGCTGTACGTGCTGCTCATCCCGTTCAGCGTGTGCATCGAGCCGCTCGCCCGCGTGTGCCAGTCCATCCTCAAGGTCGTCCAGCTGCCGCTCTCTTGCGCCGAGAACATCGTCAAAATGAAGCCCTTGTGTTAAAGCCTGGACACTATAGAGTATTAATAAATAAGACAGTTTGAACATTAGCACCGCATAAGGTTTCAAGGCGTCTGGTTGAACATCTTGATTATCTTGTATTATTAATTTACATTGATAGTGACATATTTTATGTAACGGAATAGTATTTATTATATAATCTACAGTATACTTGTATAGCTCAAGTATGCCTTTGACAACCAAGTGTCAACCAAATTGTTGAAGTATTGTACGCAGAACTAAATAAAAATGATCCTTATGTTTAAGCATGTAGACTATAAAGTCAGCTACTTTTGATATTAGTAAAACATTTAAAAGCCTGCTTTGATTAATAATTAAAGCATTTTGAATACATTTTTTACAATTTTAAGGCGCGCAGATTATTAAGTAAGATACTCTCAGTATATCATGTAGGTCTAGTATGCATAATATCTCAAACATTGGTTTGGCTGAACAACTTGTATCATTATTATTATTTTTTTTTTACATCAAAAGTATTTTCATTTAACTTTTTATGATACATTTTCGTGAAATTCTCAAGCATGCCTTTGGCAATGCGATGTCCACTATAATTAACAAATCAACTTTACGATGAATGACAACATTCCATTACTACTATGAACGTCTTTTACACTCGAAATAAATATATATAATAAGTATATACTGGTTTAATCGTACTTTTTTAAGATTACGAGATGTAACAGTTTATCCCAATGTTGGAAGTATAAAATTAAAAAGTTATGTATTGAAATGTACAACATACTCCAAGATATAAACAAAATATGTACCAACGGCTGTGCGGCAGTCGCAGCGCGCTTTTCCCAGTTACTTATTTTAAATTCAGGGGCATTGGTGCCATCAGTCGGAGTCAAAACTACTTACACGTGAAACACGATTTGTTTATGTACAACCGTTTTTACCTCTAATATAAACAAAACGACATTCTCTGTTTTAATTCATTGAACTCATGATCAATATACGAGGGCTGTCCCAGAAGTAAGGTTGGTGAACCATAAGTGTGGAATTATCTGGGCAAATTTATCGAATTTTCACATAACATGTCCACATCTTTAGTCTACTTTTAGATATAATCGCCATGCTGATCGATGCATTTTACAACCTTGAGACGAGAGCAGATGTGCCCTCCTTGAAAAAAATATACACCAAGACTTTTCAACCATGTTGATACTGCTGTGATAAGCATGTCATCAGAATCAAACCGTTTCCTTGCCAAGTGTCGCTTGAGGTGCCCAAACAGATATAAATAGGAAGGTGCCAAATCAGAACTATGAGGAGGGTGCTGTGGAATGTCCCATCTATACGTTTTAAACCAGTCCCTAGTGATCTTTGCCGTATGCGATGTGGCATTGTCATGTTGAAAAACGATTCCTTTTCTCAATCGCCAAGGTCTCTTTCGCCGTATTGCCTTAGGAAGTTTGTTTAGTGCTTCACAGTAACTAGAGGTATTAATAATATTGGGTTCCCAGGTGTAAGGAGTCAATTAAAAGGATGCCCTTTTGCATCCCAAAACACAGTGACCGTCAACTTTTTCACTGAAGGCTGCAGTTTTAACTTTTTCGCCACAATTGACGATGGGTTTTTCCGAATCTTTTTTTTATTCTGGGGTACTACTCTAAAATTTGGTCTCATATCCGGTAATCATGTTGTCAAGAAAAATTTCACTGCGGTCCTTAAGTCCGCAATAGTGCTCCACATTCCTTTTTAAAGTGTTGAAGGAGATTACGCAACACTTGCTCTCGCTGCGTCTTATGGTCTTTGTCAGTTGCTTTGGTACCCATCGGGTTAAAACCTTTTCTGAAATCTATTGAGTCAATAATTTTTGAATAGCTGATTTAGAAATGCTTACTTTGATAGTAAGTTCTCGAACTTTCAGTCTTCTTCTTCACGAATGAAAGTCTCACTATCATCAACTTGACATTGTCTTGTGAATGTGAAGATGGTGAGCGCCCAACACGGTGCTGATACTGAACGCTTAATCGTCCGTGCCATCAAAACATTACTTGTTTTAGGCTCATAATATGCTCTCCTCCATATGCGCTTAACAACTCAACATGAATTCTAGAAGGAATTTCGCCTTTTGTGTATAACACTATGGATTTCATCCTTTGACCACTGAAAAATGAGGGTAACCATCTTTGTTGCCATGGTGAATCAATATTCGTTCGACAATGGTGCATAAACACCCCGTTTACAGATTTAAATTGTGTAAAGTGGTTGAAAATTATGGGTTCACTTACCTTACTTCTAGGACGGCCCTCGTATATAAATCAAATTCAACTTGAAAACCAACTTGTCATAATAATAAGATAAATTATTTCCTTCCTACACTAAATCCATTACTTTATTAGTAGTTCTCTCTTTGCCTCTCCTAGTACATTTACATGAATAACCATACTGCCCATTTAATAATAATAATGTCATTCATAATTATGCAATACTGGCTTGTCGTCAGGATGGTTCGCTTCCTCGCAATAATACCTGTTAGATGAAGCCTGCCTTATACCTCTTCATCATGCATCTATCTCATCGATTGGTAAAATATTTGGATTTTCTCTAAAACTCATTATCAAACTCTCACCTTATAATCACGCTTACAGACGATGTTATCTCATTATCTTGATTTGACAATTATTTGTGTGTGTGACCAATATCCATTTTAAACATTCACATATTAAATAGTTTTACCAAAGGAGGAATTAAATGACTATAGATAATGTATTGCACGAGGTTTTAGTTGAAAGTAGTGTTTGTAGATAGACTTACATGATTGTAGTTGATTTTTTCTTGTGACTTTATTCATTGCCCCACGTTAATACTCTTCTCGTGTGTGTAATCCCTACCATAAAGGGTAAAGGGAAATAACCGATTATTTTAATCTACGTTATGCAGTAACGCAATACATAATGTATAAGAACACCTGAGTGATGTGTTCACATTAAATATCTATCATCTTATGTTCTCGATGAAAAATTTAGTATAACTATATTTTATGGGGTGAACTATTATAGAAGATACAATAAGAATAATGTTTAAGCTATATTTTAACCTTTAGTGAATAAAATAGTTGATTTGAAATAGTGATTTGAAAAAGTTAAAGACGATTTTTTTTCTGTTCACAGTAAGTCTTGTCTTTTATTAAACACTTCTCATTCATTGCTTAGGATTCCTTAGTTCTAAAAAAGGCTTTTTTAAACAGATAAATAAATTCCCCCTTCGCCAAAATCTAGCAATAGGGAAGCCCGCGCCTCGTACGCCTTTACTCCAGAAGTCATTGTGGAGAGGAGGGGGGTAAGGGGAAGAAACCTGCCGGCCTGGTTGGCCACCCTGTGGGTGGACTTCACAGCTGTAAGAAGTAACTTTTTAAAATGACTACTACTCATTTGTTACAGTGGAACTGTAGAGGCCCCACGGCCAACTATCCTGAACTGCAGCGCATTGTGTCAAAACATAATGTAGCTGCAGCTTGCCTTCAGGAAAAAAAATTACAACCCAACTTAAAGTTCAACATCCGAAGCCTCTCTGTCTATCATCACCACATCGGTGGTTGGGAGGGTCTAAGCGGTACTTCTATCTTCGTCAAAAATACTGTTCCACACAGACCTGTCCCTCCCAACTTTACTCTACAGGCGGTAGCAGTCCGTGTGACTTTAGGGAAATCTTTCACTGTCTATTCGATGCATCTCCCACCTTCTGTTCAAGTCTCCTTCTATGGTATTACTGGCCTTATTGATCAGCTTCCTTCTCCTGTGATTTTTATGGGGGTTAACGCCCATAACTCACAGTGGGACAGTCTAAGGACTACTACCACTCTTACTACTAATCAATAAAATGTGAATGTCGCAGTAGAGCTTGGTAAATAATATGCAAGGCACCAAAAGAAATATAAACATGGTATAGTGCTACTCTAAGAATACAAAACGATACAGACATGTACAGACATGTAAGCTTTTGGCCTTTAGATCTTCATCAGACACATAATATACTTTTACTAAGTATGTTTTGCCCACACAATAAGATTTTACATGGATACATACTACTGTATATATCCTTTATTTTTAACCAACCAACACAATAATTATAGCCATTACCGTGCTGACGTGCTGTAAAAACAAACTCACTCACCCCCCCCCACCTCCCTGAAGAAGTAAGTGAAAGAAATCATAATAAAAATAACGTCAACTCAGAAATACAATCATTGCAATATTATCACCGCATTCAAGAAAGGACATGTTCGGTAGGAAATTTGATCCGTAAAAAAAAGAAAAGAAAACGATAGTTAAATGTTACCTCATATATTAAAAAAACAGCCCCAAACCATCTTTCAAGAGCCTACGAGCTAGACATCACATATTGTACATTAACTGTGGGTGTCTCCGTCACTCCTAGAACTATGCTAGCATTAGACTCTAGTAAGATCACCCACTTTACTTAGGTCAAGTGAAAGCCGCAACCAAACTGATTTTTGTAAACCCAAAGATTTGATCTGTACATTGATCCATCAATTTTATAAAAAATAAAGTGCATTATACGAGTGATATAGAAAACTTGAGCATACCTGTATTTGACCTCCTTATATTCGACTGAGCATCTTCCCGCCCAACGACAAAAACAACACTATCAACAACAACAACCGCAACGACAACAGCAGCCACAAAACAACAACAAGAACAGTAATAATACTATAACTACAACACAACAACAAAAACGCTTTTGACATTTCTGTATCACTGTGGCGTTGACTTGATAAACTGCGTCCCTGTTTCAGTTCAATTTGTCGAATATAATTCACGATGACTCGGGCACACTCTCTTGTTAGCATTAACAAAATACTACATTTTTGGTAGAAACGTAACAGTTTACCTTAATTGATAAGCACCTTGTCTTAGGGTTAAGAGTACAATTCAAAAATGTCTAGATCTAATCATTAATCTTAAACCTATCTAGATCTATAATGGATCTAAACAACAACAAAATAACAGCGTTCACTACGGCAAGATGTGTCAACACAATTAAAAAAAACCCATCCCTCTATCGCGCTCTGTTCTTATATACACAAGACACAGATCCTGAAGTCTCCAGAACATTCGGGAACAGTCCAGACTCTAGCTCACCTATAGTCATTACATTACTCGCCCGCTAATGTGCTTAATCAAACTTGGAGTAATTTCTAGTACCTTCTAGACTCTAAGCCATTCTCGCCAAAACAGCTGATAATTATTGTTAACACTACTCACACCACCACATGCCTGCATATTACTAGTAGTGTACGCGTAAACAATGTCACAATCCCTTTTGTTTCATTTTTTGTTGCGTAAAGTCACAAAGAAACACATTATGGTCCTTGCAAAGGCGATGCCTTGAGTGCTTACGACAGAAATTACTGACATGGAAGGAACAAAATGTACATAAAGACTCAACTTCATTTCAACTGATAGTTTAATACCTGTATTGAAGCAGACAATGACATATATTGAAGTCTTCATCAGCTTATGTGCAGATGACGTGCATATAGAAAGTATTTAAATGTTCGTTAATAATCATATCTCTCAATAAATTAGTACAGCATTTATGGAAATCACACCAACTTGCAGTGTCAGCAACACTTTGGAATTTCTTCTCAATTTATTTTACTCACATTTCTTAACCATAATATATTCATCAACCATTCTTTGCCTATTTTTATTACATTGTACATAATTTATAGCCAATATTGTCATTGAAGGAATCGACTCAACATTAATTGTTCACCAACATGCGTGATTGACTTAAAATCCTGTACAACAGCAAGTCATTGGTTAGTTATTATGCGGCCGGAGTGATGATGCACCCTCCAGAAAATACAAAGAAATAATTTGGAAGCTTAGAATATTTTGACTGGTACAAAGAAAATGCTTTACATTGACGGATGAGAATAATAAATGACTGTGCATACAAAGAGCAAGGTGTGAGCAATAAAGCCAACCTCGCTCTATCAAAAGGAAGAGATAAGATGGGAGGTACTGGCAGGGTTTTGAACAGAAAGGCGAGAGAAAGATAGATTTAGAGAAAAGTAAAACGCATAAAAAGAAGAGTGGGGCGGAGAGGGGGGAAGGTGAGAGGGAGAGAGGGAAAAAAAGAGAGAGAAAACGAAAAGAGAAAACTAAGATGAGTAGGGTAGTAGGAGAGTAACAGAGGGAAATGAAAAAAAAAGAAACAGCCACAGAGGCACCAAATAATTTGAAAGCACTTTGTAAAGTACTGTTTATGCCCCTCCCTTCCCCATGTGCTTGATTTAAAAGAATCATTCGTCTTGAAGTTGTCGCATAATTTGTGATTGACATTATTCGTAGGCTTCCATCAGACATGATAATGAATAAATTAACCACAAAGCTTAAACAATTTCTGTCTTCAT
This sequence comes from Elysia chlorotica, assembly GCA_003991915.1. NCBI lineage: Eukaryota > Metazoa > Mollusca > Gastropoda > Plakobranchidae > Elysia > Elysia chlorotica. The sequence continues at coordinate 95,126 of RQTK01000126.1, read as the reverse complement.
AAAGAAAGCGAACGTAATAAAGATCAACAGAAAAACAATGTGCTTAGGTATGTACACGTAAGACAAAAAGAGAATGGTTACGTAAAAAAAGAGACGGGTAGATGGGTATACGGTTAATACTATAGAAAGAGGGGTAGGGGTTATTAGAGTAGCTGTGGTAGTAACAGGAGTAAGAGTAGGAGGAGGATAAGGAGAAGGAGGAGCAACAGGATGATGAGGGGGAGGGGGAAACGCGAACCGAAAGCGTAAATGAAAGAGATGAAAATGTTAGAGATGATAACTAAGTCTTATTAAGATGAAATATTATGAAAAATAATAATATACCGTAACAAAGCACTGTTCATTTTATTCCAAACACAGTACATTCAAACAAAATAGATTTTTCTTAAATAGGAAAGACAACAAGGGATACAACAAAAATAAAAAAAAAACACGAGTGTTTTTGTTTGTTCATCTCATCATTATCATCAATGAAGGAATATCAGACGGTAGTAGTTTCAATATTACCATAGCGAGAACTTTGAAAAAAAGACAATCAACAAACAGGAGATCTCTTCACGCATACAATTAAGTCATACAAGTGTACGTAAATAATATCATCAAAATCAAATACGGTGCAATGTGTGCAAATATGACATAATATTTTTCTAAAACATTCTTGTAAAGTTTGAGCAACAAGAGGAAAGGACAAGAGAGACAAAATAAAAAAAAAATTTTTTTAGGCAATGATGACATATGTGAGTGTGTTTGAGTACTTGTGTGTGAGTGAAGACATATTATAAAGAGATAAAAAAGAGAGATCTGAGAGGCAGAGCGAGAGAAATTGAGATATAGAGATTATAAGTAAATAGATAGATAGATAGATAGAGAGAGAAAGAGAGAGAGAGAGAGAGAGAGAGAGAGAGAGAGAGATTTTGCACTTTCGGAACACAAACATTGTTTAGCATAGACATAAATATCGTTAACTCTCAATAAAAACAGTATAGGTTCTCCCACGATGTATCACACAAAAACAGACAACCATGTACATATTTGACTTTTGTGGAAGCTATACCTCAGGGCATAACATTCATGTTATGGACTTTAGATTGTAAATCAATGGATCATTCTATGAATGAAAAAACAACACAGTTGACAAACCATATCGATTTAGCCCTTTTCAACTTGAAAGAGACAATGTGCGTGAGTTAAACGCACAATCATAACCGCGTACCAGTTTTGACTGAAGGAGAAACTTTAAGTTTGTCCTAGCCACTTCTCTGAACAATCACTAATTATAGGGACATGTTTGTTTTGATAGAAAATGATATGTGAATTGCGATTATTCCTGAGAGAGCTTTTAAGCACATCTAAAAATTGTAAGCTGATAAAATTATTATCAATCACACCAAAAGTTCCGAAATAAATGGTTACCTTAGCCTCTATCATTGGCCATGGACGATCCAAGCTTCAAGCGGTTAATGAATGTCAAGTCCACTTGAGAAAACAAAACAGCAGAAGATCTGGGAGATCTGGGAGCCATAAATCACACCCCTATTTTACACGCATCGTTTATTTTGATAAAGACAGAACAATGTGCGGGAACATTATTGTGGGCGTGGTGAATATCAAGAGACAGAGAGACTGAGCAAGCGATCAAGTCAAGTGAGGAAACCTAAGAAATATGCGGAGAGAAAAAAGAAGAGGAGAAGGGAACCAGAGAAACGGAAAATCGTATTATCACCCACATCGCTCGCCTACACCGCGTTGGCCACTTCCCTGGCATGGATTTATGAACTGTTCAGTGATACAAAGTCCTCGACAACTCTCATATAGTCGTTTCTTCTTTAGATCACTGGTCTCAGTACCTCTTTAGTTCGGAATTTTACAGCTGAAAATTGTGCGTCTCGAGCTAAACATCTCTCACGGCCTCAGCATTACATCTAGTGCCAATCAGTGTAAATTCCGCTCTGGTAGATGGCGTTCACACCACTCTAATGACCCCTTCACATTTCCACCGTCCTCTACAAATATAAAATTTGCGATCCACAGAACGATTGCGAATCACAGAATCACAGCCTTTAAGCGTTGATTTATCTGATCTTTCACTGGCTCCATAAGCCTTGTGTAAAGCTATGATTGGGTTCCGATACAGATCCCATTAACCATCGCCATCGTTTTCTCTGTGGGGTTTGCGATCGAAAGACCCTTTCTTTATGGACTTGCTCCCCGCGTTAGTCCTGATCGGCCTTAGTCTGGGCTTACTCCCCGCGCTAGTCCTGGTCGGCCTTAGTCTGGGCTTACTCCCCGCGCTAGTCCTGGTCGGCCTCAGTCTCGGCCTCCCCGTCGCCCTCGTCCTCCTCCGTCTCCGTGATGTCCTCGTCCCGGTAGCCGAGGCGGCCCTGCAGGTCGGTGAGCTTGTCCAGGATCTGGCCCTGGGTGGCGGCCAGCATGGAGATCAGGGACTGGGTCTGGGAGACCTGCTGGGACACCTCCGTCAGGCCCACCCGCGCCTCCTCCAGGTTCGACCTCTGCACTCGCGTGGACCGCATCGATCTACGCCCAAACGGACGAGACACAGAAATAAGAAATGGTGAAATTGTTGGATGAAAAAAAACCTCTTTGTGAAGCAAATAATTATACATGTGATATAAAGGTAGACTGTATCTGTAATCAAAGAGAGAAAAGATTAATAATAAAAGTATAAGGGATCTTTGACGGAACAAAAAACATAGAGAAGCAAATTCGAACAAAAATGGATCAAATCGTAGAGTACGATGTATTATATCCTTGAAATTTGAACAAACCGAGCTATAATTGTTTGTCACAGTAATATGAGCATCTCTTGAACAAAAAAGTACCACTTTATATATATACAATATATGGTGGGAAATAGGGCAAACGATAGAAAGTTTTTTATACCCACTGGTACCCACTGCGCAAACTACAAGGCGAAATTAGAAGCTATCAAAGAAGCACTGTGTATCCTGGAGAAAGAAATACCCCTGAAGAAACCAAAAACACAGATCGTGATTCTGAGTGACGCAAAATATGTCCACGATAAACTGGAGGATCCTCTAGTTACAAGGCTATACTACATCAATGAACATCTACACAAAATTAATAAAAGGGCAGCATGTGTGATCTTGCCGATGGCCTGACACGCAGAGGTTCTGGGTCTTCCAAGAAGCTAAAACCATCCTCACTAATGTGAGAAAAGACAAATAGAAGAAAAGTGACCCAAAACACAACAAACATGACAGTATCTATAGTTTGAACAGACAATCCCAGAAACAATTCCGGGAAACAGAATTAAAAGTAAAACTTAGTAAGCTTCCAACTCGTCTTAAGATTATACCAATAAAAAGGCTCACGGCGAGCCGTAAATTACCGCGACGTTGTACTTACGGTTCTAGGACTAAAAAGTCAACCTTGCGTTAAGCTTACGACTCTTTTTAAGATAAAGCATGCGAATAAGAACGCTTACGACGAGTTGTAAGTACAATGTACTTACGAACCTAGCTATCGAAACCTACATACACTGACCTGATGGCGTTGCTGAGTCGCCAGGAGGCGTAGCTGAGGTTCACCCGGCTCCCCTTGGTCCGCTCTCGCTCGAACTGTTTCCTCAGGATGTTCACTTTGATGGCGAACTTGATCACGTCGGCCGCGTAGTTTTTGCGCTTGTTCTCAAGGTGGATCAGCGACAGGTAGTTGAACACATACTTCTCTGATCTGGGAAAGAATAAGAGTTGTAAACATATTAAGCTGGTCAGAGAAGTATTGTGTTCAAGTCTAATCTGTATCACTGACACTGTCTCTATACCTGAACACTTTTTGATACAACTCACGTGTGAAGGTTGGTTGGGTTGGTTTAACGTCCAACAGCAGCACTATATAGGCTATATTGTGGACGGGCCCCAAGACGGACGTCTGACAATTTTATGTGCTGCCACACACGAGACAGGGCGGGGATCCCATGACTCCTGTCTCAGCCGGTCACATTATACTGACACCGACCCAACCAGTAGGAAACGCAACAGCCAGGATTCGAACTCGGGACCTTTTGCGTCGGAAGCCGATGTTCTACGCCTGGACCACCGCGCCCCCCATACATAATTGAATTTCTCTCGAAACAGGATTTAACTAAACTGCCTTTGACATCACGTCACCTGATATGTTAATACGTAGTATATTTCTTTGAAAACTAGAACAGCTGTGAAATAATTAAAATTATTGTATTTCACTCGAAACAGCATTGGACTAGACTGCCTTTGATATCCTGATAAAGATAGATAGATAGATAGATAGATAGATAGATAGATAGATAGATAGATAGATAGATAGATAGAAGGATACAGAAAGAGATTTTCTTCAAGCTATAATGGCGCTTCATTGATCGGCGCTTTTCCCCCCCGTATTTTTGCATTAGTAAACGTTGTTCTTGTTTTTCACCTATGCGGCAATGAGAGAGAGAGAGAGAGAAAGAGACAGAGAGAGAGAGAGAGAGAGAGAGAGAGAGAGAGAAAGAGATTTTCTTCAAGCTATAATGGCGCTTCATTGATCGGCGCTTTTTCCCCCCGTATTTTTGCATTAGTAAACGTTGTTCTTGTTTTTCACCTATGCGGCAATGTGTAAACTGATAGCTGAGCGATGTGTATTTTCAACGCTTTAATTGCGGTAGAAGAATCGATTCGCAGAATTAATAAAACAGTGGTAGTTCTAGTTTTATATAATAAAAAAACAACAGCGTAAGTCAATAGACAAGTTAGACTCTAAATTTAGGGCAGCATTAATTCTTTTTCTACTGTATCATTGAAATCAATCAAAAACAAAAAAGTATGTTAACTATAGTTGTTTATGAATATTTAGCGATCTATCTATCTATCTATCTATCAATTTGACCACATATAACTCTATTTTGTGGTTTATTCAAAGGCATCCTTACGTTGAGTTGAACAGAAACCCTTAAACCGGCAAACTAAACAAAGAAAAAAAAGCCCGGGCTAGATTGCAATGCTTTAAACAGTTTCAGGTCAGTATCTAACCTTCCTTTTCTTTCTAAAGTATTTGAGAGATTTTCTTTGAAACAGCTCATGAAACACCTTGAGTGTAACAACTGGAATGAAAAATTCCATTCGGATTACGAAAAACATCATAGCACTGAATCCGCTATTCTGCGTGTTTGTAATGATCTTCTAAGGGGTGCGGATGAAAGAGAAGTTTTGGCATTGTTAGGCCTTTCGGCTGCTTTAGATACAATTGATCACCATAATTCTTATTAAACGTCTGGAAACATCTTTTGGTATAAGGAGTTCAGTTCTTAAGAGGTTTTCTAGCCAATGGAACTTATCTTGTCAAAGTTTAAACCGGCAAACAAAACAAAGAAAAAAAGCCCGGGTTAGATAGTAATGCTTTAAACTCTATAAACGGTCCAGTACTTGAGAGACTTGCTTTGAAACAGCTCATGAAACACCTTGAGTGTAACAACTGGAATGAAAAATTCCATTCGACTTACGAAAAACATCAAAGCACTGAAACCGCTACTCTGCGTGTTTGTAATGATCTTTTAAAGGGTGCGGATGTTTTCAGCCAATGGAACTTATCTTGTCAAAGTTATTGAGTTTTGACCCGATAAAAGCTCTGTTAACTTTACTGTTCCTCCGGGCTCAGTGTATTGTTTACTCTCTATACCCAACCGCTCGTAACTGTTATTAAGAAATTCAATATTCTATACCATTTGTATGCTGACGATACTCAATTGTACATGTCTGTATTTCCCTGTAAGGTGCCTAAAATGGTAGATAGATTGCAGCACTGCATTGCAGAAGTCAAGTCATGGATGACAACAAACAAATAGAAATTCAATGATGAAGGGACCGAGTTTATCATGTCAGGCAATAAGAATGGTGTACATAAAATTACACCTATTTCTCTACAAATCAACGGCATCACTGAGGATGCATTGGAAAAGGTAAAAAAAAATCTCGGTGTCACTATTTATAGAATTTTTTCTTTGACATTTTTCATCACTTATCTTTGCAAAAATTCTTATGTACAGTTTCAAAACATTGCAAGGATTTGACATTGTTTGACCCTCAAAGTAACTAAAATCTCGATGGTTTCCCTTGTCTTGTCACGATTGGACTACTGCAATACTGAGCTCGCAGGAGTCTGATGTAAATACATTAACCAGCGGAAACTAGTACAAAATAATACAGCACGCCTTATGCTTAAAAAGAAAAAAAAATACACCAGTGCGACTCCCTTCTTGAAGGAATTGTACCATATATTATTGATTTATACAACTTTGTTGGCGAATAGAGCATTGTTTTTTTCTTTGAATATGCGCAATATATAATATGTAATTCATTATTATTATTTATTATTATTAAACGCACTGAACAACAGCAAAACCATCTCTATACAACATTGTGCACCCTCTCACCTTGTCTGCTCTAACTTCTTCGCCAGAACTGCAACCAAAAGAGCGGTAGATGCCAGGCCCATAAGGCCCGTTACTATGGCAATGAACCGACCGCAATGCGTCATGGGAGTCAAGTCTCCATACCCCACTGTGAGAAATGTTATTGCTGATAACCACATAGACTGCAAAGGTGAAAGAAAGAAAAACGACATGAGTATAATATTATTACTATTTCATTTGTTACTGTTTAAATATATAATTGTCTTTACGAAAGTTTTTTGACAATACGCCTTTATTTTGCACTATAACAGTTACTATCAAAATGATGAAATCGATTCCTTTCTTTCTTTCCTAAATCTCTCGATTTGTCTAGATCGATATCTCTGTCTCTCTGTGTGTCTATGTGTACGTGTGTCTGTTGGTCACCTTCTCTCTGCCTTTCTCCATATTCCATTCGTCGTTGTTTGTATATATCTTTTCTCTTTGTTCTGTTGAGTCTTCCTATATGTATCGACTGCGTGTAAATGTGTACCCTTCAACCACTCTCACTAATTTTAAGCAATTTATCATGGAATGTCATTCTGGTGATTATCTGGTATGTGTAAAATTTATTTAAATTATTAATGTGACATTGCTCAAGAACGGTTTTGGGATGATCTGATTAATAAGGTTATTTACATAAATGACAATCAGTCGAGCCATCTGTCCGTCATGCGACCATTCCGTACCTGGTAAAAACTGCGGGCGTCGCTGATATCTGTGTAGTAAAGCTCACAGGTTCTCATGGCCCACACAGACATGGAGAACATGAACACCATGCAGAACGCGACAACTTTCCCTGGGTGCTCCGCCATGGCAGCCTACAAGGAAACAGCACCACAATCACGCGGGCAGTTAGAGGGTTACACGGGTAATAATGCCTGAACTCACCTCATCTACTTTTGTCTATGGGTCTACACTACATTGAAAAAAATGCACAACAAATACAATGGTAATAGTTTCTTCTAAGCCCAAAAACAAAACAAAAAACAAAGCAACATAAAACAAACAAACAAAAACAGCAACAACCCCCCCCCAAAAAAAAAAAAAAAAAAAAAAAAAAAAAAAAAAAAAAAAAAAAAAAAAAACAAAAAAAAAAAAAACAAAAAACAAAAAAAAAACAACAACAAAAACAAACAAACAAAACAAACAACAACAAAAAATAAAAAAAAATCAATCAAAATAACAACACACACACAGAAACCAGAAAAATAAATAGAAACACACTAGTGAAAAAAAGCGATACCAAATTCAATTTAAAGTGTAATTTAAAATAAGTTTAAAACGAGTCATTAAGTATACGGCCAGATCAATTATAACGCATGTGCCATAATTATTTTAATGAGCCCGTGGTTTGCTTGGTTATAAAATTCCCACAACTGTCAGCTGATGGGGCTTACCTTGAATACAAACGACATGCTGATTTTGACGTGGCTCACAGCTGATATAGTTTGTGTAGACTGGTTGGTTAAAAGCGGGGAATGGACGACCAGAAAGCGGCCTGAGGAAAGACATGTTAACTCAAGCAAATTTTAAGTATTCATTTAAATTCTCACGATAAATTTACATTTTGATTAAACTCAACATGAATGATTGAAAAATAACTTTCTACTTTGAATATTAATGAGATTCAAGATGAAGTTAATCGAAATGGATTCGACAACCAAAACGGAGCGCCACATTAACAGGTCTAAAAAGCTACTATTGAGTTTCCCCAACCCATGACCAACAATTGCCTTTCCGATAGACAGAAAAGATACAAGCTTTACAATAAAACATATTCTGGGTAAAATTAATACAGAAAAGATACAAGCTTTACAATAAAAACATATTGTGGGCACAATTAATAAAATAAAATACCTTGTTAGCTTTTCCCTTTACAGTCAATTGTGATGATTTTATCTCCAGATGCCAATATTATCACTCGACCAACTGAATAGTTGGTAGGGCCATTATCTTTGAACTCGCTAAGACTTATTCTTGGATTATATTACAAAAAAAGATGACATGCACTAGATATAGATAGGGTGACAGCCCAGGTTTATATTTTTCTTACAATGATGCCAATGTGGCAGGTCGCAATTTATTCAACTTTTCAAGGGATCTAAAATCAGTAATGTAGGAAATGTTATCTACATAACTAGTGCACCCAGCAAGAAATGAAGTATTTACTATGCTCAGTGCATCCTGAAATGATTAACACATGCTTATAATTTTATTACTTCCTGTAAGTTTCGAAATTATCCAAAATTTTTAGCACATAAAGACACGCTATTGATTTATCCATGTACTGTGAGGTTCTGATAGTAAACTCACCGACAAGATAGAGTCTGAACATCATGAGCACTGAGAGGATGCCGTCTATGTGCACCTTGTCCTTGCCTCCATCGATGTCCTCCATCCACACCCAGATGTCCCCGGGGAACGGGTGCACAGCGCACACAACCAGCTCTACCAGGAGCAGCAGCCATGTGGTCAGGGGGGTCACCGCTGGGTACAGTACAGACAACACAGTACATTGCATAAGCTAGAGTAAGTTACACCTGGAGTTTAACAAAGTGCTCAGCACCGGATCCAAAATTGAACTCGTGAAGCATAACGGAGTTCTTTTTTTCCTGAAATATGAGTATACACTATTCGTCTGTGTTTTGGTTTAGTTTGGATTGTTGGTTTCTTAAGCTACTAGGCTATATCGCGGACGTGTCACAAGACTAACACCTGGTAGTGTTACGTGCTTTCCCACAAAGACAGAGCGGTGGCACAAGGACTTTTTATCTCAGAAGGTTTCATTATACATGTGCTGGCACCGTTCTAGACAATAGGGGATAAAATCAGACACAATTGTGCCTAGTTATGGGACATAACTCGGTTCGTCTGAGTTGAAGCCGCAGATTCTACCAACCGCTTACGCAACATAACTACCATCCCTCCAATTCACCGTTGAAGAGCTTATAACCAAGAACATAAGTATGGTAAAGCTTTGCATCTAGAACTGACAACCCAACGCTAGCAAAGCTACCATGTAGTGAAAACAGTCTATGGATGTGAGTGCATCTGCCAGTTTTGTACAAAGGGTTGACGACTATGTTCGATCGAGCCACGAAAGTGTACATAGGCAGTTAAAATAGTCTACGAAAATCAGTAAAATTACTCTTTTCGGACTGAAGGTTGACAAATCGGTTCCAACGAGCAACCAATGCGTGCAAATGTAATTATGTAGTCGACCCAGTCTATGAAAATCAGTACGTCTCCTCCTCTTGAACTAAAGTTTGGTAACTCTGTTCCGAGCGGCTATTCATCTCACCCAGCGGATCGTCGACCTTGGCGTCCAGCATCGTGATCTCGGCGCCGGTGTGGTAGTACAGGCAGATGGCCACCAGCAGCACGCCCGTACTGAGCGACACGAACAGCTTCAGCATCACCGACACCGTGCTGTCTTTCTCTGGGGACAAACACATGACCTACATTCAGACAAACACATGACCTACATTCAAAGATCGGAGGAGATGAACACCCCGGATTTTAAACCATGTGTAGACCATAATTTTCTTAGTTATTGTTTTTTGACAAAATAATACATGTCGGTGAGCTTTGTATAAAGTTCAGTTATAAATATACTTTATTTTCCTCTACTATGTAGGAACTGAGGTAAAATAATCATGCGAAACATTTTAACGTATTAGCCAAAATAATGACATTCTTTTTAAAATTTCAAAGAATGTAGTTTAAGCAGTAAACAGATTTTATTCTTTTATAACACGTAACAAAATAAAAAATAGCACTGTTAGCTGCACTTAAACAATTAAATATATTTGTGTTTTGATCGAATAGAGGTCTTTCTTTTAATCACATTTTCTTCTTCACAGCTGGAATTGCTTGTTGCCTCAATTTAGATGTTATAATGAAAAGTGCGGTCATGTCTAATGGTATTTAAATTTCGTATCATTTTCGATCAAGCCTATTTGTTTTGACTTTCTATAAAATTCAAAGAGAAATCATGGCGTGTCTTCTCAACCTTCTCTGAACATAAAGTGCTTCTTGTGCTTTATTGATAAAATTATAAAGCCAACTCCTGTCAATTTAAAAATAATTACTACATTTTTTGAATTTGTAAATAGTTAATACATAGTTGTATCAAAAGAAGAGAGAACAAATTATGAACAATCTAGATGGAAAAGTCATCAAGGGTGGAACGTTAAAGAAGGGGAAAAAAAAGAAAATCAAAAGTGTTATTTAAAGAAAACGTAGCTTTGGTGTTTGGATCAAGCTAAAGATAACCAAGTATTCAAATATAAAAACAAATCTTAATTTCAAAGTTCATTTTATTTTATAGTTGTCTACTTTAAATAGTATCTATCAACCTGGGTCGTTCCTTTTCACACGGAACTATTTCCTATCAAGGTCTCTTTGTGTTTGTAATACTATATCTTCCTGACACATTCTCTCGCGATTTTTTCTGTCTCCCATTGAGCACGGCCTCCCCCCCTCCCTCTCTCTCTCTCTTTCTATCTCTCTCTCTCTCTCTCTCTCTCTCTCTCTCTCTCTCTCTCTCTCTCTCTCTCTCTCTCTCTCTCTCTCTCTCTCTCTCTCTCTCTCTCTCTCCCTCTCTGTCTACCTCTCTCTCTCTCTCTTTCTCACTCTCTCGCTCTCTTTCTCTCTATCTCTCTCTCAAACATCTTTTCAAATTCCAATGTTTTTTCCTTTTTTTCTTTGAAAAATTATATAAACTCAATAATGTGCAGGCGTAGCTTTTTAATGTAGTCTATGCTGTGTCTGACTCGTTCATAGTATGTCACCTTTCTTTGCACTTTAAATGATTTTCCTTTTACAAAATTTAAGCGGATTGTAACAGGCAAAATGGAACAAACCAAGAGTAACCATAATAAAATAATATAGATACTTATAGTCATCTTAAAAGTACGACCTTTAAAAACAAAACCTTTAATAATGAAGCAGCTAATATCAAATCAAATTTGACATTGTGCATTCATATAATGTAAAGTAAAAGATGTGCATCCATTACTTGTGGGAAAAAACAGCAACAAAACTCATTTCTATATAAACTTTGAAACTAATAGTTTTAAAATGTAATAGGTAAAAAATGAAAGACTGAAATTTTTGTAAAAAATTGAAACGAAATAAAATATGAGATAAGATAAATGTGTTTTGAAAAATACTTTCATACCTGATGTCATTTCATCTAATATTTTTTTTTCATAGAGATAAAATGAAATCTTTTAATTTGCGAGCTTATGTTTACCATACCAACATCACTAAAAATATCGAGTTTAATTAAATACTTTCCTTAAAAAAACAACAACGGAAAATAAATATGCCAAGTTCTCATCTATTCTCCCTCAAACTCCCTTGCTATCCATTTTTAAATGAACTTTGTAAATAACCTATCTTAAGATCGGAATTTTTTTACTCAGTTTATAATATGTATGCAGACAAAATTAAAAAAAAATCCTCCTTTTAGTTTGTTCTAGAACGTACTAAAATTAATCAAACAATTACATATCTTTCGTGAGTATTGCATTTACTTCAACATTGCAAATTTTATAGTGCTGATACAATTTCTACACAGGCTACTTAAAACAAAGACATTATAGATGTTAAAAAGCACATGGGTTCCATACGCCATTGAAGTTAATGGAGAACTATGACAATTTAGACATTATAACCACCCCACCTTTATTCAAAGTTCGACGTATAATAGGATATTACTCATTCTTGAAGTCGACTGGACGAATTATTTACGCATCCTGAATCAGTTCCTGTATACCCCCTTAAATAATGCGCTAACTTTTGTCTGACCCAGATTCACGTTTCCTATGGATGTATCAGAGGAAGGGAGCTTCCTACCTGAAGCGTCCATATAGTAAAGCTCGTTTTCCAGCACCATCAGAGCGATGCCTATCAGCGCCACCGACACCATCAGATCCACCAACCAACGTCTCCTCTGATACAGTAAACAAAGTGCACAAAAAATTCTTAGTTCTTAAGCTATTGTGAATAAAAGAAACGTGACCGAAAAAAAAAATCGCTCATTTCAATAAATTATAGGTACGTTTAAGGAGTGACATTAACTTTCCCCTTCAAATTTAAGCCTCATGTCAATTTGAATAAAGACTTTACTGAACCCAAACTAAAACAACAACAACAACAACAACAACAACAACAACAACAACAACAACAACAACAACAACAACAACAACAACAACAACAACAACAACAACAAAAAGAAAACAAACGATAATAACAAGATAATAACAATTTGCACCTTAAAACGCTGAATTCTAATAAAATTGTTTTACTGAATCAAAATGTCTTGCTGATTATTTTGAGGCGTCTCTAAACCGTAGGCATCTTGTATATTATTATTTATTTGTGAAACACAATTAAACATATGTGCGCTACTTTGCCAGATAATGATTATTACATTTAATACTATTTACATCAGTATTACTAAGATAGTGATCACCACCATCGACACCACCACCACCACCACCACCACCACCGAATTATCGTCATTAGCATCATCATAATCTTAATCATCACCATCAACAGCATCACAAACAGCAGTGTCATCATATTCATAGCCTTTTACTTTTCATCTCAAACTTAAATTTTTTTCACGCTATACTTTATTATAATTTTAACCAAATCTCTGTAAACCAGTCCCGGTCCCCGTAACAACCGTCTAGCCTGAGTAGCCGCTACCACGTAGGGCTCGAACCCCCGAGCCTACCAGCAGCAGGTGCTTCCTGTGCTCTATCCTGGCGCCGAGCTTCTTGGTGAACATGGCCCTGGGCTCCACCGGTCTCTCTGGAATGATCGTCATCTCTGTGTACTTGGGTTCTGGGCCCGCCCTCTTCCTGCCTCTCTTGGACGGGACTAACGGAATCGTCTGCTCGCGGTTAGAGTCATGGTGTCTTAGTGTCATCTTCCGACTTGAACAGGAAAGAGCAAATAAAAAGAGCAGTCATTCATTATGTACATGGATAGGATATTAATAATGCGAATTAGTGATTTTACATCAATAAAACTTAAGGTGTTACTTAAAGTGTGGTTTCATAATTTAGATAACTTTGTATTCATAATTACTTCAATAAACACAAATGGACACGTCCATTTTTACTACCAATATGTAATTTGTACTCTTATGCAATAGGGTAGAGTTAGTAGTAGGTTTATGTACAGCTCTATAATCCAGACTCTTTTTTTAAGAGAATCTGAAAAAAACCATGGTGTGGTGAGACATTGTATTACCCATGATTGCATAACGTAATAAAATTATTTGAACACAAGGCACCCAGGGCCTTATTATATAGAAACTGCCATGATTCTGCGCATTGAAGGTATATATGTACGAGAATGAAGGCAATAAGTCATTTTCGTTTATACATTTTTAAAATCTTGTCGATGTTTCATCCGTTATTTTACATTTCTCTTTCAAATACGTTCATTAAGTAGGCTTGGATAACGATAGCACTTGGATTCTAATTGCTCGTTGTCAGCGCAGTGTAATATGACACACTGTTATGTTTCTAAAGAGAATGCACTAACCCCTTTTTACAGGCCGATGCAATGTTCACTTACATGTCTCCTTGATCGATATGCCTTCTCCTATAAACAAAATCGCTTAAAAATATAAATGTTTCAAATTTGAACCATCAATAGTTTCTTATTTAAAAAATATTTAATTAAAATTTGACATTTACCTTACGCTATATTCATAATATTATTTACACCCCCCAAAAATGTTTTTTTGATAAGTCTCAATCAAATAACATGGACGTCAAGCTACCAACTTTAAAACAGAAACGATGGGGACAAACGGAATTGGTCATTTTTGGCAAATGAGATTACTTTATATTATGTGAAGCTTTGTGGTTGGACCGCCCTGCATCGAGCGTATAGCATTTGTTTTCCAATAGTACGCGGATGTTCTAAGGCATAACATTAACACTTTCGAATGGCAGCAGCTGAAAGCTGAAAACCTTTTGACGTTGATAAAGTATCACGTCAATGCATTTTTTTTGAAAAGATGTTGTACTATCATTTTTTTCTGGTACAACTTTTACATTATGAACTTTGAATCTGACATGGTGTAAGTTTAGAGCATTACGTTCTTTCTTAGAGAACCCTATAGAGCACAATACACATCCTCAATTATATTAATGTATGTCTTGAACGCCAATGCCTTCTGCAAAGTTTATAGACATAGAAAAACGCAATTATAAAAAGTTAGAGATACGAACGAATAAAATTAATTACTCAACTTAGTAAGCATTAAAACATCCGTCTTTACAGTTAGTTTTATCTCTACCAACTGTGTAGAGTTGCGCGCTTCTTCTGGTGTATTTGAACCGGTTATGTATAGCATTTTCAGATGTTTATTTGTTTTTTTTTGTTTGTTGCTTAGCATCCAACGTCAGCAATATATAGGCTATGAATTGGAAGGGTTTCAAAACTAACATCTGACAATTTATGGGCTGACACACATAGACAGTGGGGATATCATGATTCCTGTCTCAGAAGGTCACATTAATCTGGCACTGACCCAACCAGTAGGAGACAGAATTAAAGTTTTCCCATGTAGTTTTCATGAGAAAAATTAAATCATGAAAAGAAGAAAAAATATTACTTTGTTTTTTAATAGCTGCCTTAGCTTTGATTTACTTATCTATACTACTTCATATACGTTTCACTTTATTTGGCTTGCGACTGAAAAATCATCATAAGATATACAAACTGCTTTTTCTTATGCAACCAAAGTAAAGTTGAATTGAACTACCCTGATCTATTGTATAGCTTTAGTTAGGATATTCATTACCTTCTTTTAAAACAAAAACTAAATAAAACCTATGCATAATTAGCGGAGTATAATAGTCGCATTTACTGAATGCTTCTCTCAAGTCTCAAACATTTGAAAATTTAGTAACCCGGTATGAAGGGAAATCCAAAGTTTGACATCAAACGGTTTCTATCTGCAAATAAAACGATTAAAAACTAAAATACCCCAATCATAGCGACTAATGAATGTAATTTCCAACAGTCTGCTATGCCTCTTATGAGTAATCAAATTTTACAATAAGGACTGTTCAATTTCTGTTTGAGAAGTATGTTATCTTTGGCTTACGTACCTCTAAAGACTTGCTATTTCTATTTTTTTTGTGCCTGAAAATTGTTTTATCCGTGGCTAAGAGATCGTTTTTTTCCGAGGCAAGCAGGCCGCCGCATAATTTCAATTGTCGGGTAAGTTTCAAGTAATTTTCGCTTTCTTCGCGTGGTAATGATTTCCACGCCAGTCACATGGCAACATAAAGCTTTCTGATCGTATTTTGTGAGTGCAGCATGTCAAACTTCTTGCTGGCCGTTACTTTATGTAGGCAACCAAACAGGCGGGTCCTAACTATTCAGATAAACTTTTTGAAATTGGTTAAATCTGAATTAATATTTTCTTACTACTAAATACTTGAGGATTCTTCTTTTAGACACGAAATTCTTTACAAGGAAAATAGTTTGTATTCGAGGCGGGCTCCCCCTTTTCTCTCAACGTTTCTGGGAATTCCCACTATTGGTTCTTGAGCTAGTGCGCACCATGCCCTATTGCACAGTGCACACATATAACGTATTCTTTATTCTTCTGTCACAATTTCAAATGCATTGAGATCTAGGCGGTTACGAGGATAAGTAATGACCAGTCGTCCTCTTTAATTTTGCAACGATTAATTTTCTCAACCATTTCCTTTTAGGGACGAATCAAATTCGGAATGTACAAATCATAATAAGAGAAGGCTCTATTTAGCAACCACTAAACGGTTCTCTCTCACCCTTGCAAAATATCTAGTGACCAACAGGAAAATTAAAACTGTGAAGAGTATATTCATTGGATAAAGATTACAGGCTGGAGAGACCAATAAATATGTCAACTGAAAATCTATAAATGAAGTATTCCATGGAACATCCTACACATTAGCCTTTATAACATTCAACCACAGAGAAACCAGCGAACGTCAGCAGTAAACACATTTATCCATTCAATACGCTCTAATTGAAGGACATCAATCTTTTATGATTAAAAGAGCTCTTGTTAAATTAATGTGACAATTAATTTATAGATAATTACTACAAGGCAAAAATAAAACATAAACATTTGAAACAAAATCAACTATGCAAATTTAACTTTCCTCTGTTTATCATATGTGTCTAAAATAAATTCTGTCTCCAGAGTGGTTTATCTCTAAGGAACTTGTTTATTTTCAATTATCACAATGCTCATCGCTTTAAGTTTGCTTTATCGCTTGTAAACGTCACCAATTGTTTTCGAAAAGGGGATGGTGTATTTTACTCTATCATTATAAAAATTAGCACAAATCAGAAGAAATTATGAAATATGCAACTGTTAAAGTAACAAAAGTAATGTAATGGTAAAGATTAGAGTAAAATAATTACACGATCTTTAAGTGATTGGCTTTGAGTTCCAAAGCCATAATGAGTAAATATTAAACTTTCGAGAGCATCAAAAATCCTTCATGCTGTGTAAGGTTAAAAAGCGCGTATTGGTACTGTGGTTTCACAAAGACTATCGAACTGCAGGTGAAAGACATTTCTTTTAGATTTAGTCAACTCATCCTACAAGAGGCGTGCGTGATGCTAAACGCTGTCTTTACAAGCAAGCATGGAGTGAGCAGGCGGATATTTGTCAATCTACAACAAGACGGCACTGTGGCATTTCTAGTTTTTGAAAATCTCCCATGTCTTTCCACAAATTGTGAAAACTTTTTGCGAAATCTCTATCCCTACTGACGGCAAACTCTCACAATGACTGAAGTTTGCTTGGTGTGAAATGCATGGTATTACAAGTAGGATTTCAGACCTAGCACACCGTATTGATTTGGTCATGGTTGCACACACAGAAGATAAAAGTCGTAAGATCACCAATATTTGATTTTATGAAAATTTGGACAAGGTTTATGCAATAGAAACCACAAATACATCTTTACTCTAGGTGTTCGACCAATCAGAAATAATAACACAGTTGTAAAACAATACCATGCGCAGACATTTGCTAAAAACAGGATAATCTTATGTCCCTTACCTCGAGAGCTGAACAAATAAAAAGAACTTAATGGCGCGTAAACGTTCAACTCTGAGGTATTCATAAACTTTTACACGTTTCGTTATAAATATCCTGTTTTGCCTGATCGAAACTGCAACGATGATGGCCGTTAACTTGCTCAGAGCTAGACCCAATAACACCAACAAAACACGTCAGTGCACTTTTTACATCGTTTATGAGAGGGGAATCCAATTGTTATGCGTATCCTAAATGGAAATGCTGATAAAGTGTACAAAGTTTGCCACACCAATAATAGAACTACTCTGTAGAAACAAAAATGAACTAATTTATCTTGACCGATCATCAACCAAAGCTTTTGGTTCGCGCGACCTGAAAGTCAATAAAAAGTCAACATAAACCTAGGGAGCAGTATCTTTCTTACTGTTTTAATAGTTGACAATTAAATTTGATTGGTTAAGAACTGCTGTAACAGAACCTCCCCAAGTGCATCAAGCAAATCCTGACCTTAGTTTCCTTACTCTTTTACTGATGTGGTGACTTTCATCCGGGAACAAAGATCCTGACAGAGCTCTAGTCGAGGCATAGGGAGACCAAGAAGAAAGTGTTTGGAGGTCTTTAAAGACTAGACGAGCGGAAAGCGGCGGTAATGTACAACGAAAGCCCAGAAAGTGAGGAGCGGCACGCCATCTCACGTCGACCTCTTCAGAGATTTCTTGCAACCTTAGCACAATTCGCCAAGTGTATAACATCGTAATCTTTAGGGGACTCATCGGACTTCATACAATCATGCATTGACGTTTTTTTAAATTTTACACCAACGTTATATTATGTAAGGCTCAATAACAAATTTACACATGCCACATAATTATTTATTATTGTTCAGCTTCCTTAGTCCTCGTACAGAGCAGGGATGAACATCAACCAAACAGTGATATTTGGTGCAAATAGAAGACATCATCATCATATAATCCATAGTGGTCTGTCCGTAGAATCCAGCAAGGTGCTGCTTGACCCAGGTGTCTGATCGTTAGAGCGTTTGCTGCCCGAACTGCATTCCAGGTTCTTTCTCTCCGGCTCTGTTTAGAGCCACGTGAAAAGACTCCGCTGTTGAGCCCCCTGTCAAGTCGTTGATGTTGTCCATGTAGGCGTTTTATGGTCTGCTACCCTTTCACGGTGTTCCATTTTTCCCTGGATTCTCTCCCTGAACAGAGAACACCTACTTATTGCTGCGTGTGCAAAGAAACCCACCTTTCTCCTGACTTCTGTTGCCTATAGTTCTCTGTTACCATTTAGCTCTTTTTTACTCTGTCATTTGCGCTTTTTTCTTTCAAGCTTACGCTGAACAGTCTCCTATAAAACCATTTTCAGTGGCTTCTATCTTTTGTCCGTCTGTATTTCTTAGAGTCCACCCGTTCACTCCATACATCCTTGTGCTCAAGACTATGGCTTCTAGAACTCTTATCTTTAGCTTGTTTGACAGTTCTTTCAAATATTTATGTTTCGTTTTTGCCAGAGCAATTTTTGAGGTTATGTTTTTGTGACAATTGCCGCTATAGAATTTTATAGAGCCAAGATATCTAAAGTCATGAACTTTTTTAGCTCTTCTTCTTTGATACTGACTGATTTGAAGGGCTTTCCTACGTACATTAATTTTGTTTTCTTTACATGCAGTGTCATGTTCCTTTTCAGGCTTTTTTTCATTGATAGCATTCAGTAGTATCTGCGCAGAGTAGATTGGTTATATCTTTTTGCCCCCGATGTCAGTGCCATATATTTAAACTTAGGCATAACTTATTGTCTGACATATGTAGAGACTAAATTGATGCCTGTTTGTGTTCGCTGTTCTATCTTATTACAGCCTCTTGGTCTCTTAAGAGAGAGAAAATTAGGCACATCCTTTAATAATGACGATTTAACCTTGATACCCGGTACCGCCACTTGTTTTATCTAGATAAATTGTACCGGTACACATGTAAACTTTATTCTTTACTTTTTCGGGTGCCAGATACTGCTTGTTGTGAAGTGGCGATCTTGATGCTTGAAATTTGAATATCATCTGGTGCCCCATCTCCGTAACAGGTTTTTTGGTAAAGCCAAATTTAGACGACATCATTACAAATCACCCTTTTCTTCTGCCGCATTACATGTTTACGCTTCCTCATTTCCTAGTTTTTTTGCTTCTCTTCTTCTCTTCTCATCGTTAAAATATATCTTTAAAATATATGTTAAAAAAAGCTTGGACTAATTTTAAGACATTATTGAAGTAATCCTTGGATATATAGTTTGATCTGGTTCCGAAATGAATAAGATTCAGGGTTTAATAGTCCCGATATTGTCATATCAGTCACGCTTGAAGGAAGGGAAATAATTCCTCAGTAAGTTTAGGATACTCCTCATGGCAAACGTCCTTAAGTTGATTGATTTGCCATTCAAAAACACAGAGAGTCTAATTTTGCTGATTCTAATAATCTCGTAGGGGAAAAGTCGCGGCTCGAATCCCACGATCGGCACATTTCTATGTCCGATTTTGTTCCATGTAACTGTTTGGATCCATGTCAGTATAATGTGATCGACTGAGACAGGAGTCATTGTATCCCCGCCCTGTCTCGTGTGTGGCAGCACATAAAATTTTCAGACGTCAGTCTTAGGGCTTGTCCATAATATAGCATTAGAATTGCTGACTCAATTCAACTCAGCTCTTACCAAATTCTTCGTACACAATTTATTAACATAATTATCTTTATTCTCCGCAACAGGTTATAAGTCTAGAAACAAGAAAATAAAGGCTCCTGTGAGATTTTAAAAAATCTGACTCTTTATATCTTTCACATAAAACTCCTTATTATATCCCAAAATATTACTTTTTATTTACTTTAGAAACTATGAAACTCATCTATGCTCCTATTAAAGCAAATTATGAATTTGAAAACCTAATTTATTACGTGGTTTTTTTTCTCTTTCCTGTTCGGGAAAAGATAAAAACTAGTGGGGTCACAGCCGCCTGACAGAATTCGGCTAGCATGATTCACTCACGCCACTGAGACAGACAGACCAACAGATGTTACATTTAGATCGCCCTTACGAATTAGTAAACTTTGAACAACTCCGCCGGAGCAAACTGTAACTGGAAACCTGAGAATGAAATGACACACCCACTTACCTACCGTGCTGCGAGTTCAATAATTGTAATTCACCAACGTTATGTGTGTGTGGGGTTGCAATATGGTACAGTGAGTTTTATTCGGAATTGAACAGGCTACACCGATGTGTAAAATTGGATCAATTAATTTAAAACTAAACACACCAAAGTACTTAATGCATCCTTTAGGTAAATGAAAGTAGTAGTAGTTTTTTTTTACCATTGGGTAGCTGTTAGAAGTATCTATATTTTAAGTTTTACGAATCGTAAATTGTGAACTTGTCAAAAACGCCGTTGCAAAAAGACTAAACCCCAAAAATCACCCCCCCAAACAAAAAATCAATATAAATAACACTCACAAAAAAGAACAAATACAGGCAAAAAACAAACAAACAAAACCAAAAGATAACGAAAACAAAAGAAACAGACACAAAGGTTACCTTTAAAAGACCAAAGACTCAACAAATCTAATTAGGAGGGTGGCAAAGACTGTTAAGCCATTTGAGGACTTATTTAAATTTTTCTAACTTTGAAGATATATTCAGACCTTAAACTATTTTAAATTTCATGAATAAACTCATACATTATTTATTGAAGAAAAACAACCACACGCCTTGAACAATGAATGAGAAATAGAACTTATGTAATAGTCCGTATTAATATAATGCAATTGGCGTTCACCATGAGCTTTGCCAAAAACAGCAGTTTGCGATCCTCACGAACCTACTTGGGCATACATACCAATGTTCAAACCGCTTCTTACCATTAAGGGCAGATACGCACTTCAAATTGAAATTTCTCTAGTTTTTGCTATTGCTTTTGTCTTTGGATTATTCCTGTTTCACAGAAAATCGAATCGACCAAGGTTTAGAGATTCTGATAGCTAAATGAGTGAATATGCTCTAAGAATATTAGACCTATGATTTAATGCTTTATCGTCAGTTACACCAAAACTGTAGACACTTAGTGGATCATTTTTAGTCCTAGTCAATGTCTGTGAACAAGCCCAAACTTTACCTGCTTTTAAAGCAATGGGCATTTCTAGGCAACTTTAGTTTCCCCCTTGACATAAAAAAAGTTTGCCCGGCACCTTTCACATGCGTTTTCCTTTCAATCTTTGAACGTTTCAGCTCTAACTGCTGGTATTCTCAATGTACAGCGCATTAATTGGAGAGGGACAGTTTAAATTATTGAAATAGTTTTAGGGGTTGGTTAAATAAAATATTTAATGAGAAAGAACCAAAGGACTGCATGTCAACCGGAACTTTGATATACAACTATTTAAACAACACATATGCTATGAATCCTTGTTACCTGCTAATTTCTTTATTATCGCTACATGTAAAGTGTTGATCTTCAAACCTAAGTGTTTAAATCTCATTTAAAACACACAGTCAACCGTGGGAGCGATTATTTGAGGTGTACATATATTGGCTTTATCAATATTCCCAGGTATTTCTCAAAAAGTATTTCGATTAAAAAAGAAAACCCGAGTAGCACACGAAAGCCTTGAATTTGATAACTATAATTTACATATGGCATATTTGTAACATTTATTTAAAAATTATGCAAAGAAGCTATCAATTTTATTGAGTAAATGTTTTCATGTTTTAAGCAAGATGATAAAATGTTGCAATTTTTAACGCTTTCAAACGCTTTATCTCTCTAGGGGGGGGGGGGTTATTATATTTTGGAATCCCTTCTATCCTTCCTTAGTCAGCCCCTGAGCCAGTGTAAAGAATACTCAAACACGTCTTACAGGTGTTCACTGGCATGACAAAGGCATATACCAATATTTCGCAGGTAACATACCAAAGAGTACTAATTCATGACACCGGTTAAATAGTAAAACACTTACTACCCCATGAAACTCAATTAAAAAATTAAACACCAACTTACCCCTTAAAATCCATACAATATATGAAAGAGCAAAGCACCAACTTACCGAGTGAAATTTGTACAATATATGTGAAAAAATAAAATTCAACCTTATCCAACGAACATTTAAAACTGTAGAGCACGGACTTACCCAACGAAACTCCATTTATGATATGTTTTGCTCCTATGTACGGTTGGGTGTAGTTTCGCCACTGATTATTATTCCTTGTACTGTATTGGTTAGCCCGGCAGGTTGGATATGCTCACATTCAACCAGAGTCAACACTATCAAACTTCCAATGGTACGTTCCTTTCCATAGTAGAATATTTCCAGACTACGTCAGAGTCAAATGTATTGTGTAACAAAACTGAACTAAGGTACGATTCTCTCATTCATTGGTTAAGCTTACCATAATTGAATATCTGCCTACAGAGACGTGTGTTTCAAGCTAGCGCTCCGTGGGCGTTTTGAGCGCCTTTTCCAGGCATCTTCTAATTTTTTACCTCGAGGATCACTGGTTGAAAATCCAGTAGTTCTAGTTGGCGAGAATGTACAATAATACTGTCCTTCCTCAATGCTGTTACTTGACACTATCCGCCTACCGGGCTCAAATTACATGCCATGAATGTTGTGTCGTGAGTGACTATTTATGTGAATAATAACGCGCGCCCAGGTAAAGGGTTTAGCCGTCCACAGACTGAAGGCGAGCATACAGTTATATGAGACTCGTAATCCGAGATGCTGATAAAATATTAGAGATATTGTTTAATGAGCGGTGTTTGTGTTGGGTAGATTCAATGTCTAATGACCAAATGCGCTTGTAATTGTATAAAAATAAGGTCTAAAGCGAGCAAGCAAGTGGAAGTAGCATTCTGGAAAACAGGAGGTGCACAAAAGAAGAAAAAAAAGAATTAAAAAAAAAGAAAAGAAAAAAGAAGGTACAGAAGGAGAATAAGGCAAGTGGACAACTGGAAAAGTAGATAGATAGATAGAAAGGTAGATAGATAGGTAGATAGATAGATAGATAGATAGATAGATAGATAGATAGATAGATAGATAGATAGATAGATAGATAGATAGATAGATATAGGTAGATAGATAGATAGATAGATAGATAGATAGAGAGAGAGAGAGGGAGAGAGACACACAGAGAGAGACAGACATACAGATAGACAGACAGAAAGACGGAAGGACAGACAGACGGACAGACAGAGACAAAGACTTAGAGATAGAGAGAGAGGTAAAGAGAGAGAGAGAAAGAGAGAGAGAGAGAGAGAGAGAGAGAGAAGAGAGAGAGAGAGAGGGAGAGAGACACACAGAGAGAGACAGACATACAGATAGACAGACAGAAAGACGGAAGGACAGACAGACGGACAGACAGAGACAAAGACTTTGAGATAGAGAGAGAGGTAAAGAGAGAGAGAGAAAGAGAGAGAGATAGAGAGAGAGACAGAGAGAGAGAGAGAGAGAGACAGAGAGACAGACTGACAGATAGACAGGCAGACAGACGGACGGACGGACAGACAAAGACAGAGAAAGAGAGAGGTATAATGCAGATAAAAATCTGAGTTTGGACGATATTAAAAATGAGATAAATGGGGCACAATACAGAGAATGGATTGTTAAGGAGAAAGAGAGACAATGTCCTACGAACAATTATACTTCATGTCCATTTGGGCAGAATCAGTGACTTTGTTTTACATAATCTTCATCATCTTCTTTTATTCTTCCAGTTCATCTTTTCTTCTTTTCCGGTGACTGAGTTTCCTAACTACAAAGATCATAATACTAACTTGCACACTTTTATTCTTCCAGTTCATCTTTCTTCTTTTCCGGTGACTGAGTTTCCTAACTACAGAGATCATAATACTAACTTGCACACAAACAAAAAAGATTTTCACAGCAACATCAATATTTCAAGTAAAATAATGTAAAAGTATAACAATGCAATCGTCATAAATCATCTGCAGTGCGTACATGTTATTTCTTTTTTTCCCTACCCCTCCGAAAAAACAACAACAACAATAACAAACATAAAAAACAACAATAACAACCAAACAGAACCGCGGACATTCCAACAGTTATATTTGCAACGAGCTAAAAGATATTAGAATAATGACAGCTCCACTTTTTTATAACACGTCATGAACCAAACTACTCGTCATTTCATAAAGTGACACAAGTCTAGCTATTCTTACCATTATGACATGTAATAAACCTAACTTCTTGTCCATTTAAAACATAACATCAATCAAATTACTTGTCTTCTTATAACATAACAGCAAACAAACTGCTCTTCCCTTTATAACACGTCATCAACCAGACTGCTCGTCCGGTTATAACATGACACCAACCAAACTCCTTATTCAGTTATAACATGGCCTCAAATAAAAAGATGTTTTATTTTTGTCATTACATCAACCAAAGTTGTTGGCTATTTATAAAAGGGCATCAACTAAATAGCTCATTTATTTGTAACATGACACATGGCAGCCACCCTACCACCAAGTCTCACCCTACACTAACAGTTCTCTATGAGAGAATCCAACTACACTACCAGTGCAGTACGAGATAATTCACCTACACTAGCGATGCATTGTAAGAGAACTCACCTACTCTAACGGCGCACTGTGAGAGAACTCACCTACTCTAGCGGTGCACTAAGAGAAAACTCACCTACAGCCCGTGAGGCGCGGACAGCCGGCCCTGAGCGCGATCTCCAGTCTCTCGGTGGCTGAGATCAATGGCTGCCTCTGATCCATGTCGCCCATCGCCTCCGCTCCTCGCAAATCAATCAACATTGAACAAATTTCGGGAGACGCTCAACAGCTGGAGAGTATTATAGTTTTAATCGACCACGCAAGCCGTAAAAATCCGTTTATGAATGTTTGCCGTCACCTCATGATCTATCTGTTCAGCCAGGTTCCTAGGTTATGAAGGGGCGGAGATAGTTATGTAGTATGGTCATGTAGAAACTTTTGGCACAAAGAAAAGGCTCGAGGAAAGGTGTATTTATTATTGGTGTAATGCCACCTACTACAGGGTGTCAACAAGAGTTAAAAAAGCACAGCTCAATGGAGGATACAATTGTATAAAACTACATTTGGCGTTTAATAGTTTTCACAACATAGTTTTATATTTAATGAATGGTATCATATCCAAGGTATTTTGCACTTTCACCCCATTCGTTATCTATGTAAGAACTCTTATTTCAGGCAATTAGGTATACACCACTCTGGTTTTATTCAATGAAAAATATAAGCGGCTGAATATTATGTGAACTTAAAAAGAAAAAAAAAAAAATAATTTTCGTTTTTGCAAGTCTCCACCTGAAATTGAAATAATAATGAATGAAATGTTTAGTTTCAGTACGTTTTGAGGGAAGATATTGTTTTGACTATAGCTTAATTTTACCTTACATCAGTGCATCATTAGGGAAAACAAAAAAATCACAATTTCCGAATCAAGTTACATTACCTGAAGATGACTAATCCAGCATTTCACTCCAATTTAAAAATGTAATAGTCCAACACATTCGTTAATTTTTCTTAAGTTGAGAGCACAACATGATTCCCGTAATTTAGTGTATCGAGTCGCTGTGAACAACATTATATCAGAATGAAACATAAGGCTGTCATTCTACAGAACACTTTCCCCATTCAATACAATTCAGAGCCGATCCATATATTACATAACACGAACAATGGCCATGTTCAAAATGCATTGGCAGCTCTCATATGCACACCGTTGTAAAGACAATAGCGTGAACAGTCATGAATTTCACCCAGCTAAATTCACACTCTCTGTAAGACTGGGCCTTATTGACTTGTTGAGTTCAGCGCCGGCCACAGGGGTCGAACACAAAACTTATTTGCGTATCGTTTGCGTCAGGATAAAAAAAATCGAACAACTGTTTCCCTTATAACATAATTTTACTTATAAAAGAACAATAATTTCTCCTTGAATACTAAATATA
Organism: Elysia chlorotica; assembly: GCA_003991915.1. Lineage (NCBI taxonomy): Eukaryota > Metazoa > Mollusca > Gastropoda > Plakobranchidae > Elysia > Elysia chlorotica. The sequence continues at coordinate 68,598 of RQTK01000126.1, read as the reverse complement.
ACTGAACCACCGGGACTCTCTTGGGTATACTCTAATTATATTGTTTTAGTTTTAAATTTTCGCTTTCATCTGATTAATTGGTATATTTAAAAAAACTACACCGGTAACCAATACACATCCTCCGAATTAAAAGTTCATTGGAATATAATAGACGAAAATGTATTTTTAAATTTCAATTTCAAATGATTATGATTGGTCTACATTGGATTGATTAGACTAAACGGTCATTCCAAGCAATTTATTCAACTGTATTATTCTTAAACTTTTTCAAATAATAACCAACGTACACCTCCTGAATCCATTTTTAAAAGTATAAGAGACATACGTCGTAAACTGGTCTCTGTTAACACTTTGCTAAAATTACTTTGAAAGTTCACCAATAACTCAATGAGAGATAAAATCATCTTTGCACACACCTGCCGTGTTTACGACATAATCCTATTGAGGGTTCTCTCCAGTGTCCAGTAGAAAATCGCTCAAAAGCAAATCCCAACCAAATGAACGTTTAACGGGAAAACCTTAAGGCAAAAGGATTTGTGATGTTAGCCGCATTCAATAAACGGTCACTTTGTGTATATTGCGACAGTGCTGCTGTATCCTCATTTCGACTCACTATTTTAGTTGCGAACATGCAAGAATACGTGAATGAAAACAATTTAGAAAAAGGTTTGTTTCCTTTAAAAGTCTAAATGTGTGGGTATTTTGAATAATATCGCAGGTTTATAACGCAATAAGATATTGATCTATTAATGTTAAAAATCCAACTAATTGCTTCAACCAGAATCTAATGAAAAATGCTGCTACATCATGAGTTGAGAGCACCTAATACATTGAAAGTATGACTGATATAAAAGACACACTTTATCGATGTTAAAGAGAAAAGAAAGCTCTAATATCCATTCATTAAAACTTTTTTTTCACCATGTCATTTTTAGACATGCGGGCTATTAAAGCATCTTATGTATACCCGAATATAGAATATTTAAAAAAGACTAAAAAAAAAAACAACAACAAAAAAACAACAACAAAAAAATCAGCAAATTAGTTCATAGTCTATTATAATAACAAAATTTTTAGTGTCAAGGACAATGTAAAATGCACAAACCAAGTGGAATGGCACGCTCAAACGCCTGTAGGTGAATAAGCAAATTTATTATCACTACTAAAGACATGCCCAACACCCGCATTAAGTTACTTTTGTTGACCTTCATCTCTATAAAATTACTCCACCTAATATTTTTCTATCCCCTTGCATTTGCTAACTATGTCGTTACAGCTTTTGTTTTTTTTTTTATCATTTTCCCTTTTCTTTCGAGCATGGTTTATATCTCTAGACCACTACACTGGTTTATACCACTAGACCACGCGCCTTAGTATAGTGGTATAAACCATGTTCGGTTTTAGTAGCAAGACGATTCGGTGCCGCTGCATCTACAAGTCGAGGGTACTAATCCCACAATTTGTAGTTGTACTTGAGTCGGTTTAACGTCCAACATCAGCACTATATAGGCTATATTGTAAACGGAACCCAAGACATGTTTATAAAATGCACTTTGAAAGCCCGTATTGTTTAAGTGTTTTTTTTAATTGCCTTATGAGGGACTCTTGCTTTTGATAATGTTCTACGTGTAAACAACTAACCTAATAAACTTTCTTTTTAATTACAGATTTGAAACTCACAACACGTCATTTAATAACACGATAAAATGTAATTTCAGTTGCAACATATTTTGTGTTTATTGCACGAGGATTTTATCTCCACAACATTTTGTTTAAAAGCATTTTGAAGATTTTAAACTGTGAAAAAAAAGAAGTTATACAGATCGGAAACGAAAAAATAAAAAAAATATGTATGATCGTACACAATTGCATTGTTGGTGCACTTAAATATAATTACAGCGAACGCTAAGGTACATGCTACAATTTCAGTATCTATCATTAAAATTAATATTATCAGATCAACTGAGGTAGAAACGGCTAGTGATACAATGTGATCTGTTCTCTAATATCTACACGCCTCTTCACCGGTCCACTTACGATGTTTGTAGACATGCTATATAAAAAATTTTGCTCAACCCTTTCTTTTCGACGTATTTTTAATTTTGTTACTATAAATGCCTAATCCTTTGATCCTATTACCAGATACTCTTTATGGCAGAGTTTCTCCTATTTCTCGTTTAGTTAGATAGGCAATGTGTCGTGCGACACATTTTCTAAGTATTATTCACATTCAGTCTCTCTCTCTCTCTCTCTCTCTCTCTCTCTCTCTCTCTCTCTCTCGGCCTGTCTCTTTATCTGAATGTCTCTGCCTGTCACCTATTTGTCTATTTGCCTGTCATTCTCTTGTTATCTCTCTCTCTCTTCTCTCTCTCTCTCTCTATCTCTCTCACACACACACACTCACGCGTTCATATTTCCCTCCACCTTCTTTCACTCTCTGTTCAATCTGTCACCTTCCCTCCCTCTCTGTTTAAATTGTCACCTTCTCTGTTCCTGATTCTGTATATCTAGAATGCTTCTACTATAGCTCACTGCCAATCCCCCCTTAACTTTCTTCCTCCACAATTTCTGACTTGTACTTCTAGCAGTCTCTCTATACATTTTCATAAACGACGGACTCGAGATATTTATATTGTGAAGTCAGAGAAGCCACAGCCAATCATCTTGCCATTCTGATCTGTGGCCCAAATCTTGGACTGAAATCGACCCTGAAGAAAGTAAAATCAAAGCGATGTAATTGATACATGAAGTTTTTGTTCCTGGGGAATGATGTCATACATCAGTAGCAGAAATGTTTATTTTATATCGCTATCACCTTTCAGCTTAGGATACTGTATTGATAAAACGCGTTTTCAATTGTTAAGAAAAAGAAGAACGACAGCATCGCCGATGACAATTTTGACATGATTTACCAACGACACACTTTAAATGGTGTCTACGGCGATTTCGCTTTTATTTCTACACGAGTTCATTTTGTCTCTTAAAAAAAAAAGAACGATAATATTCCTCTCTCCAAACGACGAAAAACTATGAGTTATTTACCTTGGGCAGATAACTTGGGATAGGTTTGTCCTTGACCCTGATGTACTTGCCAGGCTTCAGGGGGCAGAGGAAAGTCTTCTCCTCGTCCGGAAGGTCGTCCTCCACCTCACACAGGTCCCAGTAGTTGTCGTACAGGCCTCGCCCGTTGTACCGGCTGTCGATGTTGAACTGGCCTCCGTCCACGGTGTGGTCTACGGAAAACCGTACAGGTACGTAAAGTATAGGTACGTAAAATAAGATAGATAAAGTATAAGTATGTAAATTATCAACATATGTGTAGATAAAGTATATAATGTTGCATCTTGTAATAACACAAAATCACATAAATAATTTATATAAAAGAGAAAGAGAATGAGAGAGAGAGAGAGAGAGAGAGAGAGAGAGAGAGAGAGAGAGAGAGAGAGAGAGAGAGAGAGAGAGAGAGAGAGAGAGAGAGAGAGAGAGAGAGAGAGAGAGAGACAGACAGACAGATAGACAGAAAAAGGGAGAGATTGAGAGAGAATAGAAGTTTGATTTGTTTCCCTGTTAACAAGGGCTCATAAACAAAAAAATAAAATAAAAATTCTATGGGCTTAAAAAATCGAAATAGATGTAGGTATGCTTAAATGGGTTGTTATAAGTCTTGTCAAAGGGATAGCACAAATTGTATACATCTACTTTAAGAGAAAATAAAGGATACTCGAACGTAAGTCAATATTATTGCTTTCCACATTCAATAGTTTTTAACTTTGAAAAATATGCATTGCCTTACAATTTTTCTATTCGCTCTTAAAACGAAATTATTAATAGAAATAGTCGCTGATTATCCGCAGGCGTTTATTAGATTAAAAGGCTTTATAAATTAAAACATGTCTTAGAAGTATAGTGTATTATAATAAAAAACAACAACCAACGAACCGGGATTATGCTAATTGTTTTTATAATTTATTTCCACCTGATGGACAGCCCCCCCCCCCAAAAAAAAAAAAAAACAACAACAAAAAACACCACTGACAAAAAAAAAACAAGCAAACAAACAAACAAAAAAACATATAAGAAAAACAACAACCAATTTTAAACTGTATATAAGATGTGTATAGTTATAAGACATGCCGAACTGTTATCAAACGTATTGTTCTTTAATGTCATATACATTCATTTAGTCTAAGGGAAGTAATTATGGAATTACAAAATTAAAAAGGAAAGAGAAGTAACTATTAATAACGAAATAAAAATTAAATAATTCAAACTGTGAAGTACATCATAGACGAATGAAGCATTCTTAAATGAGTTTTAAAAAATAAATAAACAGAAAAACAAATAAACAAAAAACAAAGAAAAACAACAACAACAAAATAAAGAAGAAAAAGATTGCTTAAAATATGAAAGATGGGATGGAAAAATAGAGGACAAATGCATAATCCTTGAAGAAATCGACCTGATAGCAAACAATTTAAAAACATGTAAATGAACAAAACAGATTTGAGACGACTGAACTGCTCTCTAACATACATTTGCTTAAAGAGCCCTGGATAAAATGTTACTCTACAAAGTCCAATCTCATCTCACAAGCTTCAGGTCTCACTCACCAAGTGTCATGTTGACGTACGTGCGAGCTTTGATTCCTCCGTTTTCTTTGTCCTCCATTAAGACAACAGTTCCAAACTGAACTCGACGGCCTTCTGTAAATAGGTATAGGTGAAAGTGTAGAATTTTAATTTCACAAGTTACTCAAAATGTTTGTGCAGAAACAAGTACTTAATCATAATTATTCGTATCGTTGTCTTAATAAAAGCAACCATGCGCGAACCAAAAAAAAAACGCGATGTAGAATATTCTACATCATTTCTTAATTCTGTAAATCCTAAGAATTTCTCAAACGAGATAAGATAGTATACAAATAAGGCGGCTGACGTCAAAGGTTAAGCTTTCCCCGGGTAATTGAAAAATAAAAGAGTCAGACAGGAGGATATTTATGGAAAAAAGTTAATATTCTTATCATCACGACTTAATTTTTTAAATCTAGAATCTACATGTACGTAAAAAACAAGAGTGACAGACTTATCAGAAATGCCAGTGCTATAAATCTTTATTTTACTGAGAAATTTCATTTACCTGCCAACAACTGTCAATTGGAAACAAAAGAGAAGAAAAGCATTCCCGTCATGAATTTAATATTGATGGTCCTTTGAAAATGTACTTAAATTATCAGTATTATTGTTATTGTTATTATTATTATTATTATTATTATTATTATTATTATTATTATTATTAT
>RQTK01000126.1:31886-62723 GCA_003991915.1 Elysia chlorotica | reverse complement strand
GTAGTAGTAGTAGTAGTAGTAGTAGTAGTAGTAGTAGTAGTAGTAGTAGTAGTAGTAGTAGTAGTAGTAGTAGTAGTATTAGTAGTAGTAGTAGTAGTAGTAGTAGTAGTAGTAGTAGTAGTAGTAGTAGTAGTAGTAGTAGTAGTGGTATTCTTTTTGGGACGGGCCCGCCCCAAGACTGACGTTTGACAATTTATATACTGCCACATACGAGATAGGGTGGGGATGCCATGACTCTTTTCTCAGTTGATCACGTTAGATTGACATCGACTCAACCAGTAGGGTGCGATATCGCCAGGACTCGAACCACGGACCTTCTGCGTCGGAAACCGTTGTTCTACTTTGGGGCGCCCCCTAAAAAGCCTCCTTTTTCTCTAATTCTTACGACTCGTCGTTTGCTGCCGCGACTGATACTACTGATTAGAATTATATTGTATATATATTTTTGAAAAAGAGTAACCGGTTGTAATAAATATTTGATAAAGAGTAACCGGTTGTAATAAAACGAGTTCTTATAATGAAAGAGCTAGTGAACTTACCACATTTGTTATACACAGCTCCGATAGGAACAAGGTTTTGTTTCTTTAAAAAGTGTTCCCAATAGTCAGCCATCTCTATATGGTCGACGTTTCCTAGTTCTCGTTTTTTGTGACTAATTATATCTTCATTGGCGTCGAGTTTTACTGGCTTTGAATCCGACTCAGTGTCTCGTGGTTTGCTCTCTACTTCCTGCTTTTCACTTTCGACAGGTTCATCGTCAACTTTATTCTCTTCATCAGTTTCGCTCTCATCTTTCTCGATATCATCGTCTTCATTATCAACATCTGTGTCAACACTTTTTTGATCGTCATTATCATCTTTAAAATCGTCATTTTCCTCCTCGGGGCCGTCGTTGGTGCCGAAGAGCGTTGCGCCGAAGTCCAGCTGTTGGGCCGAGAGGGCGGCCTTCCTGTTGTTGGCGAGCAGCTCGTCTGGCGGCGGGTGCTGGAAGAAGCTCACGTACAGGACCATCATGAGCAGACTGAAGAAGACCAGGATTCCCACCTTTATCAATCGTCCTTTGTACAAAACCATAATGCTTGCCGCCTTGTTCTCAACACTCATGCTTTATAAATAAAAAGATAGATATGCTGTCTGGTAGAGAAATTGCACAGATTCAGTATTTTAGCGAATACAATGATTTTATAACCGTCCACACAGAGGAATTTAGTCTAAGTTATGTTCACAACCATTAATTACATTAATAACGTTTTCAATTTTTTACTGAAAGTACACAATCTCGAGAAATCATCTACCCTTAGTCTTAGATCATCCTTTTCAAAGAGTATGCCACTTTTACTTCTTATGATGACTTATACTTATTCCTATAATTTATTCATACGCTGTAATCCAGATAAATCAATCCAGTTAAAGAATGGAGCAAGCTTATGGCACACGCTTCGTGTGATAATTTTCTTTATGAACTGCTTTCCATGTTGAGACAAAGTGCATTAACAATGCACAGTGATGCGAAAGAGGATGACCAAACTTGGTGTAGTAATTTGTTTGTTCTCTCCTTAGTGTTAGGCCCCACAATAACCACGAACGTCCAGGAGAAATAAAGACTACATTCGACTGACCCATATTGTACAGATTCAAAGATAGCGAGCCAATTAAAGATTCAATCTGTATCATGTGTAGGACATGTGCAAACAAGATAACGCTATTGTCGGCCTAATGATCCGAGATATGAACAGTTATCTTGATTAGTGAGGTTTAATTCCATGATCGCATATTTGTATACACACATGTAAAACTCGTTGTTTAATATATGAGAATAATTCTACAACAAAACAATAATGAAAGTCGAGAAAAAAGCCCCACTAGCACTGCAGGTGATATAAAAAGGGTTATTAACGAAATCAGTTACCAAAAGGACAAAGACTCGACATTAATCATCATTGACGAAAGGTAAGTAAAGAAATGTTTCCATATTTGACAGAAACATTAATAGAAGCGCCAGGCTTGAGATCCTTGGAACACCTGGGGGCATTTTCAGCATATTTTCTAGAAAGGGTGAGGTACGAATATCTGGATATAAATAAAAAAAAACAAAAATATTTAATTTAAACTAGAAATTAAACATTATATTTTTTTAAATGGCGTTAAATGTACATTTCCTGTGACTTTATTTGCCATAAAATGGTGAAAACTAATAATCAATTTTCTTCTTAACATATTATCAGTTTTTTGTTTGTTTTGTTTTCGGAACTATGGAAACATAATTTATTACATTGCAACAATAACAACAGCAGCAACAACAACAACAACAACAACAACAACAACAACAACAACAACAACAATAAAAGCTAAAAATTTTTTTTTTATAGAATTAGTATCACACCCTCCAATCACTTCTTATAATATAAACTTTCTTATGATTCTAAATAAAGATACAATTCTCTGAAAGAGTAATGACAGGAATTGATATTGGGCAACATTTTCTACAAAGGATTGCAATACTAAGTCGGCAACAAAATATATGGTACACCAACTTACTTCATCTAGTATTGCTGGTTAGGGCTGATGGTGGTAAAAAGTAGTCGCACTCGTGCGATAATAAACTCGTATTTGAGATAGACAACAACAAGTCCATACACATCTATTTTTTTTATATTAAAAATGAATGGGAATGTTGAGGCGACAAGCCTCTTCAACGTAATCTGACCAATTGAACGAGTCTAAATTACCACCTCTGTTCTTTTAGGTTTTGCGTTAATTGCATAATATGTTTGATTAAAGTAATATTAAACCAATAGGTTTTCTTATCTGAAATAAGCTAGACCGAGGTTTGCGAAAGTTAATGAACTTGTTTCATAAAAGCGATGATGCTGACTCAGCAAACGTATCAGGTCCACCTGGAGTGATGCAGAGCTAGAGGTGCGTCATGCCTGGGCCCTTTCTCTGGGTCACTGGGTCATTCACAGACCCCAGAACGTTGGCAGGCGTGATGCCGACCACAAAGGTAATACAAGGCCAAGGTTAAAAAAAAAAAGAAGTGAAAGAATACGCATTGCAGTTCCAGCGATTCCTTTATCAGTGACCGTCATTATTTTTAACTACAGTTTATCAATGCGATTGAAGACTTTTACATAAAAATCAACTTTTTGTTGAAACGATCAAATCATTCTTTGTAAATAACTTTTTTTGAAACACCAAACTATCGTTCTGTTCAGTTTGCCGTACCAATTGTTTGTCTAGCTGGGGCATAAAAACAAAATGGCAAAGAAGAGCTCTTATCGTAAACAAACAAACGCTGTGCCTATTGAAAATGATATCGGTATTAACTTGTGAAACGAGAAATCGTCATGAACGCGCTCTGAAAATCAAGGGTTGGATTTGAAAATAATCTAAAAAGATTGATAAAGACAGAGATATTGCCAGATAGGCAGATTAATATTTAGAGAAAGATAGTGAAAGAGAGAAAGAAGGAGAGGTGGAAATAGATAGATAGATAGATAGATAGATAGATAGATAGATAGATAGATAGATAGATAGATAGATAGATAGATAGATAGATAGATAGATAGATAGATAGATAGAGAGAGAGAGAGAGAGAGAGAGAGAGAGAGAGAGAGAGAGAGAGAGAGAGAGAGAGAGAGAGAGAGAGAGAGAAAGAAAGAGAAAGGGACAGAGAAAAGAGAGAGAGAGATCATTTTGTGTGGAAGACTATGTCCTTGCTAAAAGATTTCCGCATCTTTAAAAACAAAACACTCAGATGGATTGATATATCGGAAGCAGGTTTTCTAAATGTTGACGATTTGTTATGGTGTACTTCTTACAGGCCTAGGTGATTAGAAAGTTTGGTATTTGAATATTATTTAAATATTATAAATGGTTAGCAACTTTGTAGCTTAAGAGCTTATAAGTGTAAATGCCTAGGTGCACATATAAAATGTTAATTACTCTTCTAATGGACTCTAAAAATTCGCAATGCCAGTTTTATTGAAATGTGTAATGCTTAGTGGTAAAAGCAGACTCTTACTGTCTAGATCAGTGACACAACATTTACGGTACACCTGATTCAGTGCATGCTTGTTAAGTAGCGCCACAAAACTTTACAATGGATTTATTTCAAATTGTAATTTATGTGAAATTCGTTCTATATTTCTTTGCAATGTCATCGATGCAAATAATATAACTTTCATCGGTATTTTAGGTGTAAAATATTTAAACATATAATTAAGACCTAGCGATAAATCAAGAACAAATGGTACAACCTAAATATAGGACAAAGAGATTCCATTTCGGCCTCTTTGAACTTGCAGTGATAAGATACCACTACCAACTTTGAAAACTAAACAAACTATCCCAAAGTAGTATGGTAGTTTTATTAGAAGTACAGACAAATATTTGCAAAACCACAAAGAGTCACTCTTATATCTAAAAAATAGCCAATTAGAGAGAGAGAGAGAGAGAGAGAGAGAGAGAGAGAGAGAGAGAGAGAGAGAGAGAGAGAGAGAGAGAGAGAAAGAGAGAAAGAGCGAGAGATAGAGGAAGAGAGAGAGAGAGAGGGAGGAGATACAGAGAAATAGAAAAATAAAATTACCCACAAAGATGCAAATAAAAAGAGAACATAAAAAGATAGACAGATAAATGGATAGATAGATAGATCATGCGAGCTAGTTAATATAATTGAACTACACATATTATTATCGTTTCAAACTAGAACCGAACGGTGACAAATAACCTGACTAAAATGGAGATAAAGCTGCAGCTATCGCAGAGCTAGCTGAGACAGAGAGCCCATAGTTTAATTAAACCACGCCCTGCAGTCCAATGTTTCATTGCCTATGGAACGTCGATTTTAAACAAGGCTTATAATAATTATTATTGCACAGTAGGCTAAAAGAATAATGAGACGATAGTATACGAAATCCTGATATTCCGAGAAAAAAATGGCATACAAACTTAATTAATAAATTGAATTGATATTCCGAGAAAAAAATGTCATACAAACTGGTCACGAATTATCTTATTACTCTATAAGCAATGTTTGAAATGCAAGATAGAAAGCGTATTAAATTTCTTTCACAGTGATGTTTCATAATTAATAAATTGATTTATGAAATTAAATTATGTGACAGAAAAGACTGGTTCCGAACATTGTAAAACATCCGTAATGACAAATTTAACAACTGTGTTCTCACGAAATTCGCGCGAGGATTCTCGGTTGGACATGGCTTTAGGAAGGAACAATTGACGATTTCTAAATGAACTAAAACTCAAAGTTATATTCATGCTTACTTGTACTTACAGACTATTTAAGATTAACGCAGACAACGTAGATTTAATTGTTCAAGATTACGTCGATATCTACAAAATTCAAGAAACTCTAAGAAAATACCAGTTTGAAGTACGCACTGACAACACACATTTGACATGAATATAAAGAAGGATGAAAAGAAAGATGAAAACAAGTTAAGAAAGTAAAATTATTTATATACGACACTGCATAGAATAAAGCAAATGTCGACTCTCCCCACCATATATTCCAATATGGATCTAGTCAGACAAGGCGGGTGTAACGGTGACCCGGCCTATCCAAACAAAGAATCACCATAGAGCGCCACAGGCAAATCTCTGCCGTACCTGTTGGCTTTATTTATGCGGCACTTCTTGCGTTAAGATAGGTTCAGATCAGGGGCGTGTCGAATAATCGATAGAAATGGGGACAGTAATGGTCGTCTTCTATTACACGAATCAATCTGTGCCTTGCTTTAGTGGGTTACTCTTTTTCTCCCCCCCCCCTCAAGTTTTTGTTTTAAATGGGACCATAATTATTGCACTTTGGAAAAGATTGTAATTGAATGTAACAAAGTTTCTACGAAAATATTATTTCTATGGGCGTTGATCTTTAAAAGCATCTAATTACAAAACGCAATTAATTTATAAAAGTGTATTAACGCTGGAAAGAAGTAGCTATCGTTCTACTATCTATCTATCTATCTATCTATCTATCTATCTATCTATCTATCTATCTATCTATCTATCTATCTATCTATCTATCTATCTATCTATCTATCTATCTATCTATCTATCTATCTATCTATCTATCTATCTATCTATCTATCTATCTATCCATATATCTGTCCACCTATCTATCAACTTTCCATTAGATATTGATTAAAACATTGATGTAAACTCGCAAATGCTATATCGTCCATATCAACAGAAATGCCTAGTTACACGGAAGAGATTTTTTTAGTTCCCTCAAACAATATTAACGATAAACATCGCCTATGGCAAGTCTATGGGAGACAATGTGAGAACCAGTGGTCTAAACGTAAAAGGCAGTGCTGTGTTTTGTGATTCCATGCCGTTTACTTTACACCCCAGTAAGGCCGAAAGGACAGCTTGCGTCTTCGTTCTGCACTGACGTAGTATTGATCTAAACGACCAGATTTTATGAAGCCTTTTAGGGCTTTATGGGCGTGCTGAAGGAAATCTGTACATGTATGCGTCTACAGTTTGACTTACGTGTTCAGTGCAAATCTGTTTACAAATCCTAATTCACGAAAGAAGGCTATGCTAATTCTTCGGAAGTTTATCCGTCAATTCTAGGATTTTGGTGAATAAAAAGAAAATACTTATCAAGTTGTAAGAAAAAAACATGTAAGTTTAGCTATACTAATATATACTGTTTGCCTTTCACTAATATTTACTCAAAATGTGATATGTGCGGTGATATATTATTTTATCTTTCATAAGTTATGGACTTTAAACAAATTAATCCATTCAATTTCTTATTTTCAGCTGTTATTAAAACGACATGTATGTTATTATGATTATGTGCCTTTTGTTAATATAACGACGTCTATTTTTTATTATCGAAAATGTGATATTGTATACAGATTTAAAAGATAAAGCAAAGCTTAAATTAAAAAAAAAACAAAACAGTTGAGCCTTTGCAAAAGTAATGTTTTTATGAAAAGAAAAAATTAGGATTATCGTTATTGCTTTCAAAATCGAAATCCCAATCGTTATATTCAACTCGCCGCCATAAGTATAATCCCTTTAGCAATAATATGGACGTCATGCATTTTTTATTTTGCAAAGTTGTGAGGGAAATGTACGTTTTTTTTGTTTTATCTTTATAATTTTTGGTTTGAGGACTAAAAAGATCCCCAGTTTTACCATTATCTATTTTTATATTTATACTCTAGTAGCACTACATAGTGTACATTATAGTATTGTTCTAAAAAGTAGCCTTCTACAAGAACATTTTTGACCAACACTATTGAAATAACGATTATTCCCCAATAGTTTCACATGCTCCTAAATGACCATTTTAGTTATAGACCTAGAAATAAGGCAATAAACATCTGTTTCTCTTCTATGGAATAAACATAAGGCGTTTAGTGGGTCTTTAAATAGTTCTGGCAGGTACATACCATGCTAAGACAAACCCCGCATCGTTGGATAATTACTATCAATCAGGTTGATCAGAACAATTTGACCATTCTGGATGGGAAAGTATTCATTGAAAGTCGATATAAATAGAGTTGGAACAAGCGGCACATTTGCCCTTTTGTCTTTAACACTATCTTATTACAATGGTTTGACAATATCTTATTACAATGGAGCTAAGATCAAACTATTTGAATCCCCAAATCTAAAAAAAACGCAAAGATATAGGTACGAAATTACCCAGGTAGATCATATTTCGACTGTAAATTTGCAAAGGTACATTTCTTTGGATGAAAAATGTTTCATTTCACCACAACAACAAAAAACAACAACGAATTAACAAAACAAAAAATGTAATATTAAAAATGAACAGATACAGTTGCTTCCTCCCCTTTCTTCAACACCAAACAAATCGAAATCAAAATTCTGATAAAATAATGTTTATCGCGCAGTACTGAACCAAGTTTAGAATCTGGACCCTAGATATATGTTTAGAATCAATTAAAGTTTTGTGTTTCTCGCCAGAATATATTATAGCACCAACTTAATGTTATCATAATAAACGTTACAAAGCTGAACAAAATTTAGAACCTGGACCCAAATCTAGATCTATGTTAAGAATCAAATGCAGTCTGTAATTTTTCAGTTTTGCACACTCCAAAATAATAAAATAACGAATTGTGTGGGTTCTCAACTAGTAAACATAATGGACAAACCGCGATTACTAACGCTAAAATATTATGAAGCAGACGCCAAACAAACATGAGAGATAAAACAATTGCGTTGCAGGTAAACTATCTTCATTACCTTCATAATCATTGTTTCTTTCTGATTGTTTAAGTCTGTATGCTCTATAAAATCTTTTTTTTTTGGTCATTTATCCTTCCCTCTTTTTTTTGTTCCCTGTATCCCCTCTTTCTTTCTCTGTTTCCCTATCTCTCTCTTCTCTCTCTCTCTCTCTCTCTCTCTCTCTCTCTCTCTCTCTCTCTCTCTCCCTCTCTCTCTATTTATGTATTCTTGCCTTTTTAAATCACTTTCTATGTGTTCTATTCTCCTTCCTGAGACACTTCGATGTTGTTGTTTTTTTTTCTATTTCCAACGAACTGTTTCAAGCTTTTAAGGGAAACAAGTTGAATTTCCATACAAATCATGCTACCCTCGTTATTAATATTTTCCAACTTTAAATGACTGTTTCAAGCCATTACCAACAGCGATCGCCTAAGATAATGATCGAAGCCCCAGTCTTTATAGCGGAATAATAAAATTGATCGATCAAACAAGGTGCCAGATCGATATGTCATTAAATGTAAAAGACGGCTGAATAGCCTTTAGTGGAACAGAGATCAACTAAGATTTCGACACACTCTTATAAAAGATCCTATTTTCTCATGGCTTGTATGCGCTAAATCTAGAAGCTCACAGTAGCTGCAGACACACCTTGTTTTCGTTTAACAAATCGAATATATCAGATGTAACTTTTTAAGAAAGCTGTTTCAATGCTGTGGAAAGCTATATGCGCCGACTGAAAAACAATGTCCAAATTATTTGTCTTGAGATGTTTGAAAAGGTGATCGAGGACAATCCTTTGAAGAAGTTTTATAACAATTTTAGATTCGACACAGGTCTCAAGTTGTTTTCGTTATGACCTGCTTTTTTCAATAAGGGTCTGACATGTGCCAACTTATAAACGTTAGCAACAGTACCTATGGCGAGTGCGTCATTTATAACAACATTAATGTAAAGGGTAAGATGCTCAGCACATTCTAAGAGTAAAGAGGTGGGCACTCCGTCTATATCACATGTTGTTGGTGCGCAGTTTTTCATGTGTTTTAGAACTTCCCTTTCTGTCCTCTCTCTCTCTCTCTCTCTCTCTCTCTCTCTCTCTCTCTCTCTCTCTCTCCTCTCTCTCTCTCTCTCTCTCTTCTCTCTCTTCTCTCTCTCTCTCTCTCTCTCTCTCTCTCTTCTTCTTTTCCTCCTCTCTCTCTCTCTCTCTCTCTCTCTTTCTCTCTCTCTCGCTCGCTCGCTCTCGCTCTCTCTCTCCATCAAAGATCCAAGAAGCAACGACGCAGCGCAGAGAGAAAGTGGAGGAAAACCGGGTTTTAGATACATGGATCGATTTCACAACCATGAAAGACAAAGTGACGTGCCATATACATACGTGTAAAAGAAAGTATTATTCAGATACATGTAGTTTCAAAATGTCGCCACATGCAAAGAGCTTTTTGCTGCAACAAATCAGCTTCTTGGCAATGATAATAACATCTCCCTACCCTCTGAAGCAGAACAAGAACTGTGCGGACGTTTTGCAGCCTTTTTCATTGATAAAATCAACAAGATTCAGGCTCATAACACACAGCAATAGTTACTAGTTTACTACGAGTCATGTTTACAGGCACGGTTTTCCACGCTTTTGACAATGTAGAGAGAGAGAGAGAGAACCAGGGCGACACATGTCTCTCGGAGATGCGCCGTGTGACAAGTTGTGCGCATTACTTTTGTCTAGTGTAGCAGGACGTGTCAAGTCGAGTTGTTCGGCGATGATGGAAGATGACTTTAGTGCCACCTTAAGGTCTTTGACAAACGATGTTTCATTTATCTTCTTAATATTTCTTGACGGGACAGTACGTTTCAATATTTTGGCATTAGGATAAAATAAGTCAAGAATAAACACGCTGTGGTCGGATATTTGTTTATCAATAACTTTTACTGTGTTGATCAAGCGGCACAACTTGGCTCAATGACTAAGTATGGCCAGCCTTTTGTGTTGGCCCTGACACCCTTTGCTCAAGTCTCTGTTCCACTAAAATTGATTTCAAACTTTTCGTGCTTTGAGAGGCCGGGTTGTCAAAATGAATGTTAAAATCGTCTGTGATAAAGAAATGGCGACGCTTTTAGCTGACGGTATTTACCAGATTTTTGGAAGTCAACGAAAAAATTGTCACTATTGAACTTGTGTTTTCAGCTGGAAGGAGGACAGTAGATACACACGACAGTAGAGGTGGAGAATTTTGATCAATATTGAAACTCAAAGATGTAGGAGGTGTTGATAGGGGAGAGGAGTTTATCTTACAGGCAGGGGAACTGTGAGATCGAAAAACAGGCGATACCTCCTCCCGATCGTAATTTACCATCATAACCAAGTGGTACATGTATCATATATATAGTGGGCGTCATCCCCTTCCTCTCATAACCAAGTTTCTATTAAACATAAGAAGCTTTTATTTCTATTCTTCAATCGAATCTCGAATGGCTTCAGTCTTGTTTTTGTACGATTGTGCAGTTAGACATCCTGCTCTAAAACTTGAAATACATTTTGTAAAAAAAAATACGCGTAAGGTTGGCTATTGTTTAATGTAAACTTCGGAAAATCCAACAATCCTTCATTTGTACACATATGTATTATTGCATACAGATATTTCTCTAATAAATACACCGAACAATATTATAACACAAACGATTCATTTCGCCTTCTTTCGTGAAAGATTATATTTTTCGGCTCCTTCAATTCATAGTTTCATTTCGAACATACGCAATTACCAGTATTTTTAGAACACAATAATATCCAAACTATTTCACTTCTAGTTCTGCTTGAAAAGCCTTTCTGATTGGCAATGCAAAGTTGAGGGATGTCACTATTTAAGCAAAAAGAACTGATGTTATTGTTCAAATTGAATTGTTTCTGGTAGCCTTTCATTGCTTTTATCTGTATTTTAGAGGACGTTTTCTTTCACTTAGAAAGATAACACTACTTAATGTGTATATATTTAATAATCCGAAATATATATGTATTCTTTACAGGCCTATTTTTTGCTTGTTCCCTACAAATAATCTATTCTAATGCTTTGTTGACTACATGCTTTGCTCTTTCAGACCTGTAGATTAAGTCTGCGTCCATCCAAGCACAATGACCAAGGTGAAGACAATCCTGGCGGAGTTCTGCTCGCCCAAAGACATCCTGGCTATCAACCGGCTCGGCCTCCTCAAGAAGGAAGAGAGGGAATCCCAGCCCATACCGTGGCGGCACAGGCTGCCCAATGCGTGAGTAAATAACACTTGTCTCTTTCTTCTTGTACTCTGAGAATCAACTTGTTTTGCACAGGGAAAACAGCTTGCACTTACATGTATCAACGAATGCTGATTTTAAACAAACTCGGAGCCTCAATCTTGCCAGACAGAGAAAGAATGTGTCTCATTTAAATCCATATGTTGTTCGAGATCCGTTTCCTTCCCCAAGCTCAAGTACTTTTTAATAATTATGTTAAATGATATGGCCATTGTGAATGTAGGCAGATCTATAAGGCTTAATTCATACCGAACATATTTGTAAATGCGATTTAATAGTTCAAACAGTATGAGTGTACTTCAAATTTTGAAGTTGCGAAGATAATAAGAACATACTGTCGGCAATTGCAGCTCCTGAACTATATAGATAGAGATGCACAGATACAATGACGCTGAAAACATATGATGGGTGGTCGAATATAAACTTAAACTAATTGGTGTAAGATTATAGAAAAGCTAAACGCACGCATGCTGACTGTGTGTCGAGGTTATTATTGCAATTATCCATGTCTATTGACATAGGTAACAGATAGTGGTTCTCAATATGTCTTCTACGTCAACATCAAATATCTAATTGAACTAAGACGAATTATTCGATTTTTAACCTAATTTAAAATAAAATACATACATCTAGTTAAAATGTCTTTGAGTCGCAAACTTCTCATCAATAAATTAACACTTTCTTAGTGAAACTAACAGCGTAGGCATAATTGAAGCTCCTCGGGCACTATGAGATTCCAGAATAACAGAAGGACTGATGGGGACGTGTACAATGGAATGTCGTGCAGAGCAACCCTCTGGACCGTGTTCTATGAAGACAGAAGTGCAACAGGGATGCCTCTTGTCAACTATTTGTTGGATCATGAGAAAAGTGGCCACTAATGACAAATATGGAATACACGGGACAGTGTTGGATCAGCTTAGAAACCTGGACTTTGACGAAGTCTTTTCGACGTCTAACGCGTCTATTCTATGTGAACAACTACAAGCTAAGACTTATAAACTGAAGGTGACAGTTAAATAGGTCGGACTCAAAAATGCACCCAGGCAAGACGAAAATACTTTAGATCAACACATCAAGGTTAGGTCCTGTGATCATAGACGTTAAGTACATAGGGCAAGTTTCTTCTTTTACTTATCTAGGAAGTTTGATCAACCAAAATAACACTAGAATTAAAGGCCAGATAATATCTGGGATATTTTCAGACGTTCGAAAATCTAAAAAAAAAATCGGACAAAGGGCAAACCCAAAGTTTGTTTTATTCCAGCAATAGGTCAGTCTTGTTGAATTTTTTTCTTGCCTCTATCTATATCTTTATTAGCAAATGATTATGTACAACATAGAAACTATTTTAACACAATTCTTAATTAAACTTGACTAGAATAATTCTATTTAATAGTATGTATGCTTATATTTGCTCATTCATTTTTAAACATGTGTTAATATTTAACGTATAATCTATAACTTGAGATCTTTTTTAATATTCATACATTCAGTACTGTGATATTGATTGTGATATAATGATTTACATATTATGTATGATATTAATCTTTATATCGAAATTCTACCTTTTTATTTTCTTATCCTTGTAAACTTTTTACTATTAATCTTTATATCGAAATTCTACCTTTTTATTTTCTTATCCTTGTAAACTTTTTACTTTCGTCTGCTGTATGAAAAGTGTGTACTTTAATTTCCCATTGAGGGATGAATAAAGATTTCTGTATTCTGTATAACGATTACGTAACATGGCGGTCAACGAAGACAGCAAACAAGAAGCTACAAACTTTCAACAGATGTTTACGTAAAATCCTTGATAGAAAATGGATGGACATGATCATTAGTCACAAACTTTAGAACAGGAATGGACAACAGCCTATTGGAGAAGACATGGTGAAAAGAAAGAACATTGAGGCGGAGCGGACATAAACTGAGAAAGCCCCACTTAAGCACCACAAGGCATGAGCTGATATGGAAATAGTATGGTACAGAAAAAGCTGGAGGAATCGAAACAGCTGGAAGAGGGATCTTGGGATGGATGTGGGACGTCATGAAAACTCTAAGGGATAAATCAATTAATAATAGAGAAGACTACTAAGGACAGGGGTGCAAAGCAGAGAGTTGGTGAGTTTTGTTCCAGTCGAAACGAACAGTTTTTTTTATGATGAAAGGCTCGCTTGTATTCAACTCTTAAGGTTTCAAGAATATCATGTGAAAAGATGCGTGCTGAAAAGAAATGTGTGAACTATTTTCTTTTTTTTATAATTACGCTGAGCGGACATGCTTGAAGTCATTCGTGCAACCTACCCCCCCCCAAAAAAAAAAAAAAAAAAAAAAACAAACAAAAAAAACAAAACAACAACAACAACAACAAAAAACGAAACAAAAACAAAAACAAAAAACACGTGACCTAACAACCAAGTGTAAACGAAAAGCACAGCCAGCCGTACCCTCTTACTTTTTAACCATTTATTGCTGCCCTCTGTGCACGAACAAAAACATTTTAAAAGTCTCAGCCGATGTTTGAAATTGATACATTTGAACCACACATACCACGGAACTATTTAACTGTTTATGTGAAATCGAAATGAAATTCGTTGGGGGGATTATTTTGATCGTGTATTTTCAGTGGTGAACACATGACTTCGGTTCATCCTCTACCACCCGCTATGCAGTCTAAAAATATATATATTATTTTGCACAATACAAAATCAAGTGACAGCTTTTCTTTGGACAGTGTATTTTTTTTTACAACAACAATAATGTTAAATACTTGATGGCTATTTCAAAATGAGTTTGAGGCAAAACATATAATGATAAACAACGTCCCCTGATTAACATTTTTAAAACGACTTCTAAGTAAGCCTTTTTAGCCTGGTTTCAAGCCTAAGTGAAAAGAACACAACTGCAAAGTCAGAGGTCAGTAGTACCGGTATACCTGTCAGGTTTACCACAGCTGATAGATCAATAAAGGCATTCTTCAAAACCCGGAGATAAACAAGGTCAAGAGATTCTCCACCGATCGAGAGTGAATCTGACATGCTGGGCGCGACCCTCGAGCGGGCTGATTGCTGATCCAGATGCTGGCCATAGATACAGCACACCGTCATCGAATAGTAGACCTATCTACCTGTTTATGGAAAGAGAAAACCATCTATACTTTTATCAAGAACTTAATACGAACTATGTTTGGAATTTCTCAAACATTATCTCCTTTATGGTGATGTCTGTACTCTCTAGATTGATTAAAAAAACAAAAAAAAAACAAAAAACCCGACTAACTATTACATTGCAAATCGCCGCGTTCCGATCGAGAGTGAATCTGACATGCTGGGCGCGACCCTCGAGCGGGCTGATTGCTGATCCAGATGCTGGCCATAGATACAGCACACCGTCATCGATTAGTAGACCTATCTACCTGTTTATGGAAAGAGAAAACCATCTATACCTTTATCAAGAACTTAATACGAACTATGTTTGGAATTTCTCAAACATTATATCCTTTATGGTGCTGTTTGTACTCTCTAGATCAGATTAAAAAAAAACAAAAACAAAAAACGACAAACTATTACATTGCAAATCTCCGTGTGGCTGGAATGAAATACCAAGTTAGTATTAAAGAAATTTGAAAAGTAATCCCCCCATAGTTTGAAAAAAATTCATTAAAGTTATGAAAGCGAATGAAATGGAAGCAACACGATGTATTCCATCCTGCCAAATAAAATTCCCGGTTTCACTGAATATAAAAACAAACAACCAGCCAAACAAAAAACGATTGAAGCATATAATTTAGAAACAATGAAATTAGTAAGGTTTTCATTTTTCCTCTATACTAGTATTACTACGCACGGTACTTTCAGTCGAATAACAGATATAAACTAATACCGTATATAAAATATAATGTTACAAATGAAATTGAATATACGAATTAAATACATAGAAACAAAAAGAGCAGGCTCGGGAGATGCAGGAGAAGATGCACTTATTTGAGAAAACCCGTATGAACACTTAATTGACACGTATTGACATTCAAATAGTCGATAGAGTCTATAGAGTTACGATATTTTTTTTATCGAGCTTTGATCTGGGCTATAGGCTGAACGCGAAACTCAGTAATAATCTGTTATACTAAATGTTTAGCATTTGCATGACGGTACCGTTGACGCAATTGTTAGGGCTTTGGGACACCATTGATAATGTGCACGGTTTGATCCCCGGCTTGGGTAGATATTTTTCTGGTGCCCTGACTGTGTCAACCCACCACGGATTAGGTAGCTGAGTTTCCTAGGACGAAATTAAAGTGTAGCGAGAAAGCAATGGCAGCCTCCCTCACAATGCCATTAACCTAGTACAAGCAGGACACTAACTCTGGTTCTCCCAAACCCTCTGTCAAAAGGATTGCGACAAACTCTTGAATTGTCAAACAAAATACAACAAGTCAAAGCTTACGCTGTTCTGCTATGTTGTGTGATTGATTTCTTGACCAACATTAAGATATACTGGTTCTTAAAAAGGATTTTGATATAAAGGCTTGCACAAGGACGCGAGGTCCGAATAAAAAAAACACTACGGGCTGGACTTGCAAAAAAAACGCTATACCTGAAAGTCGAAATAATGATTTCTAAATAAAAACACCAAAGGACAATTCGAAACCTAAAACAGTACTATAAAAAATCACGAATACACGTTTTTAGGTTATTGAAAAAGCGAGTACCTTACTGCAGAATAAGTTTTTTGAAAAACCTAATGTTCCGTGTAATTGTTTGTAGATAAGATATACATGTACCTTTGAAATAGTTTTACAATTTACTTCACGATGATTCTTTGATTTTTTAAAAGAGCATTATAATTAATATTATGTATCAAAAGTTCTTGAAGATTTCGAAAATTAGGTACAGGCTACATTTTCACAACCTTCCCTTACAGTTATTTGACAATCGATCATTAACCTTGCCTCTATGAACTTATCAATGTTAATATTGACCTTATCTCCCCTTTGCGTGGAGCATCCCGAGTTAATCTTAAGTCACTAGGTAATTCATTCAAGTACAGTAAATGGCATTGTTACTTTATTTAGCAGCTAGTTTTCTCCTTGGCATCATTATATCCTTGAAATGTTCACATTCATATCCAAACTCAAAGATAACCACTGATTGTCGGTTCATTAACTTGGCGTTATCCCAAAATTATCAATTAAAGAGAATAATGTTACAACAGCTGTTGCCCTTGGAAGCGTCGGACCATTCTATACTATGGTACGTGAAATATATCATATATTTAAAGCTGATAAGCGGGCGCTTTGCGAATTAGAAGTGTGGCAGTATCTCTCTGGTCAGCCTAAAATCTATGCAAAAGACAAATGCATAATAATTATGTTCAAAAACTAATCCAGTTATTTTCTTTTTCTTTGATACATGTACATGTTCTTAATTTATTGAAGGTTTGAGAATTACAAAAGCTTTTTCATTATTAGTTTCCTTTGAAGATTCACTGCGTTCCAGGAAAGTCAAGGCTTACCTTCTTCTCTTCTAACTCATATGACCTGCTATCTTTACACCCACATGACTGTATCCATTGATCATCGTTTGGCAAAGTTTTCACCCTGAAAATCACAGGAAAGTCATTCGGTGCCTCACGTCATGCATATACATTAATTTACTGAGAAGGACCTAACAAGCTTTTCGGAAATTGACGAAACAACACCAGTATTTTATGTTCCTACATCAGTAAGAGAGCTACATAGCTATCCACCCTAAAGGCAATACGAAACAACACAAGATTATGCTGAAAACTCTAACACGTCAACTATCATGGATCTACTATGCAAGAACACATAATTATTTTATGTACTTTTTACATGATGTTCTTTATGTGAGATGTGAAGACTTCATTAGATAACAATCTGAATCCAAACAAAAATTCTAACTTGGGCTGATAAAATTTTTTCTTTATCCTCAAACTAATAAAATTAATATTTCTCTAAGATTGTGGAGCTACCTCCAAAAAGTGTTGTTGTACTGCATTAGGCCGTTAGGATATCGGACACACTTTCAAGCTGTGCAGTGGCTTGCTTTAAAAATAAAGAGCATACCCCTCTCCAGGGAAAACAAACAACAAAACAACACAAAAGAAAAAACAACAACAACACAAACGACAACAACAACGACAACAACAACAACAACAACAACAACAACAACAACAACAACAACAACAACAACAACAACAACAATAATAAAAACAACAAACTTTTAAATTAACAAAGCAAAAAAACAAAAAACAAACAAACAACAACAACCCCTTTGAGGCGGGCTAAAATTAAGAAAGAATTAAAAACAAAAACAAAACAAAACAACAAAAACAACGACAACAACAACAACAAATGTAGTAAATCATAAATTTCGAAATTACTGCAATAACAATTTTGTGTGTGAGGCAGCTGCATGTAGGACTCGCTGCTTTCGTGTGTGTGTATGTGAGAGAGAGAGAGAGAGAGAGAGAGAGTGAGAGAGAGAGAGAGAGAGAGAGAGAGAGAGAGAGAGAGAGAGAGAGAGAGAAGAGAAACTGATCGAGAGAGGGGAGGTAGAGTATCCCCTCAGACTCTCAGAGGGTTCAACGAACCCACGCGGCTTCGTTCGCTTTTTACAAAAGTGAGTACAGAGCAAAACGCGAATAGCGCGATGGAATGGGTATACTTTTTTCGTACAAATATATTTTTGGGCATATATATAATGCCATAAACTAAGGTGAAAAATGTTCCATTAGGAAACAAAATAATCCCTTCAAGTGAATCTTGTTGAGCATGGCTTCTGTAAAAGTGAGGACTTCTAGGAATTCAAAACTTCGAAATAGTAATACCTCATTTTGTGCAGAAATGCTTACAATTTCCTGTTGAGATTAACGTTCACACTCGCGAGAGCAATTCTCTTCACCATTTTAGTTTTCTCATGCTTTGAGTAGGTCTAATGCGGGCGAATTGTAACCTTATAGTAGACTCCTCTTTCAGATAATGCACCTGTCACTAATCCCTTCGAGTCACTGGATACAGAGTTACATTGTTTGACCTGTGTTTGATCTGTTTATGACAAGCGCCTTTCTTCTACCGCGCAGGGAACGCCGAGAGCTCGTCAAGTCTGAGATGCGCATGTCCATCCGGCCGTCAAGGTCAAGGCTGAGCTCCAGAGACAAGGTCAAGGCGTTCCAGTCGGCCGCCAACCCCAAGGACAGTCGCATGGGGGAGAGTTTGTACAACATCCACATCCGTCAGGACCCTTACCTGAGCTCAAGCTTGTTTAAGATAGAAAGGTAAAAATACAGCGATATTTCATACATGTTCTGTGATTGTTAAAAGAAGATGAAAAAAGTGCTCGCCGCTCATGTCTATCCATCTGTCTGACTGTCTCTTTTTTCTTTCTCTGTCCCTCCCTATCTCTCTCTCTCTCTCTCTCTCTCTCTCTCTCTCTCTCTCTCTCTATCTCTTAGGACTTCACCCAACACAATCTTCGGTGATGCTCAACCAGTTTGTATGTTAATATATAGTAACTTTAGCGTACTAATTGTTCTGTGTTAAATCACTAAGATAAATCATAAAAACAGGATCTATCTATACCCAAACTACAAACTATTCCAGAGAGCAGTCCCGCCTGGAAGCCAGTCAAAGTCATCTCAAGCAGCAGTTTGTGTCCAGGTCGCACAGTCTAACCCACGAACCTCTGCTGCTGGTGGAAAGAGAGCCGCCACAAACTGTGAGTCCATCGGACTACCTGGCTTATCTTGGAAGTGTCCCATGTCTACCAATAGTCGTTGAACATCGTATACGTCGTACATTTAAGTGAAAGAGCAATTAAAAAGAAACACAATTCTTTTGTTTGAACAATGTTGTTCTTTTGAAATTCCAAACCCGCGTAGTTGTCTTCACATTAATTGCGAGGAAATTAAAAATAAATTTTTGTAAGGGTATTATTAATAATGTATTTTTAATTATCACTATTTTAGAGATAACTGGTTATCCCAGCAAAAGAACGACAAAACATTACTGAGATCTAACATTAAGCTATTGTTTTAATAGTTTCATTACCCAGTTCTATAATGGATACTTATTAAAATGTTGAAATACCGAGGTCTTCTTTTTATCGCAGTGAATAATTACACAAACAACCCAACGGCAAGCAACTGAACGATCGTAAGATCCAAGAAACCATATTTAATGATTCAGTAATAAATTTTGACCCAAGTCAAGTTTCATATAATTTTTAGGTAGCAGTCATCATTTTCTTTCAAGGTCTCATTGAAATTTATTTTGAACAACCAAGCAACTTATAAAAAGAGGTTTGCCTGGATGAAAAAATGCAACATATCTAACGCCGTATTCTAGGCACATCCCATTATATTGATTTTTTTTTCAATTGCCTCAAAACAACACAATGTCAGTCTATATTAATTCGTATATCCTTAATTGGCTTAGTAAAGATTTTGACTTCTTTCAGGGACGAAGGTTTAATTAATTGATCGTCATTTCATAGGAATCTTGTGTCTGTATTCGTTTATATATCTGTGACTACCAACCAATATCCATATCAAGTCTTTTAATGTAAACTTATGCCTTTCTTTTTTTTCTTATATTAATTTTTAAATCTTTAAATGTATCAACATTATATTGATCAAACTCTCCTTCAAAACATAAATTGCTAAAAATTTAATTTTCAAATCACTGTTTTTTCTCTGTTTCTCAATTTGTCGTTTAGGCTTCTATATATTATGCTTGTACATTCAGCCCCATGACCTTTCTCTATCCATGTCTGATCATTCTCGCCCCCTGCCCCAGGTGCAGACCCGGGCGATGTTGATGCGCCAGCACGGTATCGACCCCAACGTGCTGCTTAAGCCGAGCTTCATGCGACCGCTGGAGTCACAGCACCAAGCCCCGTCCACACTGACCACTATCGACGCGTTCGTGGCAGAGACCAGGAAAAAAAGAAATGTCTGGGAAACGGTGAGATCTGATATTAGTTTTATCACATAATTTGTTCTTTTTGTTTTGAAATGTTTTTTTCCACAATGATTCAAATCACTCGCCCCCTCTTCAATAAAGATTAGGGACCTTAATATCTGAGCTGCAGTAGCGTACAACCTGACGTAAGCATTATTATTCGTATATTAAACGAGGCGCAACCTGTAAAGACAATTTACAGAAGCATGTATGATATTCACAGCACACACAAATTATTCTTAACTCTAAAAATGTCGGCATCCGTGGCACGAAATGTAAATGACAAATAGTCGAAAGCTGCTTTGCCCTTTAATTATACAAGAAGTTCCTCAACATAATTGAGTTTCTCAAGGGCCTTTTTCTATCCATAAACTCAGCTATTACGATTTTTATTTTTTTAAGACCCCCAAAGACAATGTTTGTATATTCAATTGCTTATTCCCCCCCCCCCTTCTCCCCCCCTCTCTCTCTCTCTCTCTCTCTCTCTCTCTCTCTCTCTCTTTCTTTCTCTCTCTCTATCTCTCTCTCGAGTCGATGGCAGAGTGGTTTAGTACACTGGTCTTCGCCTTGGCAAGGCGATTTGGTGCCGAGTAGGTACGGGTTCGATCCCCGACCATGTCATCAGTCTAAAATGTGTCTTTGTCTACTTGTCCTATCGGTTGGTCTCAAGCTAGACCTAGGTTTGTGGTTGTCTCTTCTAACCTCTTTTCACATTACTCCCTCAGTTTCAAGCATCATTATTTGGTCCCTAGATCTAGCTCCGTCTGTTAAAGCCTCTATAGTTGTTGGACTGCTTTATCTGTATCATGAGTCGAGAGAGAGAGAGAGAGAGAGGGAGAGAGAGAGAGAGAGAGAGAGAGAGAGAGAGAGAGAGAGAGACAGAGAGAAAGAGAGAGGGTGGGGTGTTATATCCCAGATGGGTGGAAAGAAAATCCAAAGATGCCCAACGTAAACTTATAAGCAATTCCATTTATATCAGTTTTTAAAATACAGAATGATGAACTGAATTTCTAAATATAACATGACATTTGATTGCAAAGTTCAAGAGTAACCTGCACTGTTTGGTAAAGTGTGCAAATAAGAATTTCCCTTTGGTCCTAGATTTGGATATAAATGATATTAAAGGATAATCTTTATTACAGCACCCTCACCCCCCCCCCCCCTAATATCTTTGATAGGCTATGGATGAGGTGGATCCCACGAAATTCCGCAGCGCAGCGCGGCCCTTCAACCGCCTCAATGACCGTGAGATCCAACAACTTAGATTAGGCCACGCCCTTCACAAGCCCCGCCCAGATGCCCCGCCCAGCACGAAGCTCCCACAGAGAGTGACCTCTCCTGCAGGGCATTCCCCACAGGGGATGACCCCTACTAAAGGGCAGGCAAAACATAGACACATCATTAGGCCCAAAATGGCTGAAAAAGACGATGTCTCTAGGGGTCTAGAGTCGGTGTTTATCACCCAACGAGACCCGACAGAATCTTTTACGCAGGGCCTAGCAAAGACACGCGCACCCTCAGATCTTCACGTTGAAGAAGTTTATGAACTAGAAGGGCCATCCGGGAAAAGTGAACTAAGGAGCAAAACGTCCAGCAATGATGGTGGAGGCGCTGTGAATAAAACCGTCACATTTGCTGGGTTCCCTTCTTCGACAGATAGATCCAGGAAATTTTCCAAAAGGAAACACACGGAATCCCCAACCGCCGCAACAAACCGAAGCATGTCTGTCAACGATAAAGGACCTGGAGCAACGTCCTTGAACGAGGATGGAGATCTCAACGGTAAGGCACTGCCAGGAGAAAGGTGTCAAAGTAATATTAATGACGGCAATATTACAAGTCCAAAAGACAGATCAAAAGAAAAGGATGGATCCGAGAATAAGATGGGTTTTCTCAATAAATTACTTCAAGAACCAAGTATTTAATGAAAACATTTAAATTATGACCAACTTAATAATACGTTTTCGATGATTAGTACATTGTATAATGTGTAAGTTTTTATACGTTTTATTATTTTATTTACCTTCGCAACTCATTAAAAAAACAAACATGGAAAGGGATTTAATTTGATTTTTCACGTACGCTATAATAAAAAAAAAAAACCCATTAATAATCAACAAGTCAACACACAATAAGAACTTGTATTGGTGTAGCTACTTACTGTTTGCAAACAGCACTTGCCAGGAGAAGAGGCTGTAGTGGTTTAATATTAAGTAAAGAACATATCTACCAACCCTCAGCAGCTGAGGAGCTCATTCTGTAGATAGTTACGCTGACGGGCAGGATCCTCAAGAGCAGATCTATTCTTGGCTTCATATTAAAAGATAATACTTTCCTCTATTTGATCTCTATGAGTTTTAATGACATTTGTTGCTATTTTTTAGTTCAATTCTATTTAAAAATCAAAATCTGGGCCCAACTGATTGAATAAATCGAAACTAATCAACAACACTGTGTTTAAATTATTAAAAATGAGTTTCATTATTTATTCATAAATTCAACATGTATTCATTTCTACATCGGAAACCTAAAATATTGAGGAGTTTGTGAAAGATACCATTTTTCATTTTTGTTGCAGATAAGTCTATTGGCTAATTTAGTGACTTTTCCCGTTTAATTTAACTGTATAAAAAGTAAACATTTATATTTAATATAAATTCGGTACGTCACAGTATTCTTGAAACAATAAAGCTTTTTGTTTATATATACCTCAGTAAAAGTAGGGAACTGTATTGTATTCCCACCTGGGTATAAACATTGTATTTACTTATGCTGTGGAGTCGCTCAACTCATGCTGTGCTATGTAACTGTCGCTGCCCGCCAGCCTCGTGTCTTTGAGCTACCTATGAGTCGCTTTTGAGACGCTGTCCATTACGTCATTGTCAGCCTGCCTGGTCTTCATTGTCTGTGGTCAGACTATTTACCCTGTCGTTAGTCATCGCCAGCTTACCGTCGTGACCGCCCTGGTGACCATGTGCTCACCCTTACTGGAGAGCGCCATAACGTCGGAGTGTCTTCTTTGGACTGTCATCATCGGATCATCATCGTTGGATCGTCGTCGCCCGGAACTATAAGTGATTGTCTTGAGCTCCATGTGTCTAACTACACAATCTAGGTTTTCTTTTTAGTGTAGTATTTACGGGCCCTTTAATTGTACTTACTCGTGCTGAGTATTTCCACACTATATCATTACTTAACATCGTGTACTGTTATATCTTTGTGTATATTATGTTAATGCTGTTTCCTATTATTTGGGATTGATTATATTTAAAACTGCCTACTCTCGTTAGTCGTTCTCTATTTTCACCGTGGTTTGTCCTGTCCCTTGTTAGAACCAACACCCTTGCCTAGTCCAGTCTTAACACCTGGAGTCGACACAGTTTAGCCCTAACACTGTCTCTCTCCCTGTGTCGCTTTCTCTAAAATTTTTCTTCGATTATTGTCTTTGGCTCTCTGTATTTTATACCATTCTCTGTCTATGGTTGTCTCTTTCAGTTCGTCTGTCTGTCCATCTGCTTCTCGACAAATCGTACAGTTACTTGCAGACAGACGATTTTCCCTCTCAGAAGAAAATGAAAGTTAGTGTGTATATCTCCGGCTTTCTTGAATAAAACTAACCTAAAGGGAGGATAACAATATGAACTCTACCAATGGGACAATTACCGTTTTTCTCTAGAATTTTACTTTCCACGTGAAGGTAGTCCAAGCCATCAATTTGGGTCAAATTTACTTTAGAAATTGGTCCTAGATTGTGAGGCTGTCTTTACGGACTTTGGCAATTTGAAAAGCGCAGATCGGAATAAAAAAGCACAGACATTGACACTCAAAAAGTCCTCACAGATAGGTTTCCATTCGAAAAATCAGAGGACGAAAATCCTCACTTTCATGGCACAGTTTGAATAATATATAAGGGCATAATTCCTATCAATTATTTGTAATGTATATATATATATAATATATATATTTAAATTATTTATATCAATATATATATATATACACACACAAGATGGGATCCCCATCATACGAACGGGTTGAATATAATGTAATTGTCTATAAGCTGATTCTTTTGGAAAGGGAAACTTTTAGACCCCTTAACATCAGTTAATATATTTTTGCTTCCTCCATTTTTTTAAATGAAAATATCCTTTCTCTTTTTTTAAATTTCTTTCTTTCTTTCTTTCTCTCTCTCTCTCTCTCTCTCTCTCTCTCTCTCTCTCTCTCTCTCTTTTTCTTCTTTGTTCTTTTTTTTAATTTTTAATTTTCTTTTTTTGTGTGATTTTTAACAGTAACATGATACATAGAGTAGATACAAGCGACTGTTGTATATAGAATAGTCGTTAACATAGAATAGACATAGAAACGCCGGCCACGCATGCAATTAAACTCAGTATTTAAATAGGAACCGCGAACAGACCAAAAGGTCTACATCGCGGAAAAGTCAAGTCAAGTCAAGTCAAGTCAAGTCAAGTTAATAATAGAAACAAAATTATCAATAACAGTACCTCTTACAAAGTTGATAATAATGATCAAGAAATCGACAGAACACCAGTCTAGATAAATTAAAAAAATAATATACACAACCACGAAATTAATAGTTATAAATAGATAAATTATTAAATTTAACTAAAAACGTACAAACAAAACATAAAAAAAAACAAAAAAAAAACAAACAAACAAAAAAACAAAAACAAAAAAAAAAAAAAACAAAAAACAAACAAACAAACAAAAACAGCAAAAAAATTGCAAATGACATCTATTTGTATATCGATTTATAGTAGCGTTAATATTGAAAGAAAAATACATTGTTAGGTACTTATAGACTATTAGAATTACTTTACATTAAACTTAATCCAACAAGAGCCCATTTTATCAAATGAAGACAAAAAAAAAAGATAATGATGATGGAACATAAAACTGTTGGTGATGATAAGTAATTGTGCTGATTATTGTGATGATAATAGTAGAAATGCTGCTGGTGGTTTTACCTTAACTTTGTGAGAGTTATATTTAAGTTATAATAGATTTGAATATATTTGTATATGGGTCCCATCGCTATAGAAAATTGCTGTATGAGTTATTGTTTATGGATATTTCCTTTTCGATTACATATCTTCCGTGCACTATTATTTCAAAGCAATAATTATTTGGTTTACAATTCCTAACTTTGCAAGTATAGATATACTGTTTAGCTAGAAGTATTATTAAATCACAAATAGAGTCTGTTTTCATTTGAAAGTCTTCTCCAAGTAATATCAAAGTTTCATTGAATTTAACATTGTGGAGGTGTTTACATATTCTATTTAAAAGCGAATTTAAATGTGTCCAAAATGGTTTTACAACTCTACAGTTCCAGAAGAGGTGTTTGGTGGATTCTGGGAACCTTTTGCAAAATGTGGATTTATCATATTTTGCAACTATTTTATTAGTTGTAAGGATATTATGTAATATTCGGAATTGGATCCATCTCAATACGGTAACCTTGGTTGTCAATTTCAACTTCATGAATAATTTCTGTTCATCAATATAAATTTGGACCCGTTTTTTTCCAAGTTTCTATTCCTCTTATTGAGTAATGGTCTGATAATAGAGTTTTGTATATGTTTGATGGTCCTTTTTTGTTGAGAAGATTATAGAAAGATGAGGTATCATTTTTGAATTACTTTTGGTTGTTTTTAAATTTAATTTTAGTCTGAATTGTTTTAAAGCCCGAATGATCGCCCTGTAGGTGATAAAGTCTATCTCAACATGTTGATAAGCGTGTTAACATAAATAGATAGACAGCTTGACATATTCAATTTTCATAATTATTGCGTGTCTACATTTTGCTTTTTTTCTCTAGGTACAGTGTAATTGCTAGTACAGCAAAATTTTTACGTTACAAATTCACCAAACAGTGCTAGGAGCTGCACTGTTTGGTGAATTTGGTTAAAATAAACATGATTAAATAGTTTGTAAAATAAAGGACGTAGTATGTGTAAATACTCTGATTAAAAAGATAAAGGACTTGTAAATATATGGTGGAGTAAAAATGCTTCACAGAATATACCATAATCATATTAACTACAAGGAGTCACTGAAAGATGTAAAAAAGAAAGTTTTAACTCTACTTTTAAAAGATTGCAATCCCTTGCGCGTAAGGCGGAATATGGCGTCAAGATCCGGGTCATCGGATACGACCCCTTGTTGAATGACGGGAGTCTTCAAGTTAGAGGTTAATCTTCACCGGAGGCAGAGAAAGATGAAAAAACAACATCCATTACATCTAACCGGCTTGTTATTTTTTAAAGGGGAATGGGTGATATTGTTTTAAGATTGAGTTAAACACTTAATGTCTATTCAAATACTGTAAGTCCATACAGTTTCCAAAGACACAATGCACTTCGGTAAGCGCCTATGAACATGGTTAACTTTTTTGGTTTACTGTCAATAATGATAAAATTAAAGTGTCTAAAAGTTAAACAAAATTACTAACAATTATATTCTTAGAGGGTTTGTGTATTTTAGCAACCAATAATAAAATAGTTCTTAAGAAGTTATCATGATAATGATGAGGATAATAATAATAATAATAATAATAATAATAACAACAACAACAACAACAACAACAACAACAAAAGCAACAAAAGCAACAACAACAATAACAACAACATCAAAAACAACAACAAAGACGACGACGACGACGACCACGACGATGATAATGATGATGATGATGATGATGATGATGATGATGATGGTGATGATGATGATGATGATGATAGTGATGATGATGATGATGATGATGATGATGACGATGATGATGATAATGATGATGATGATGATGATGATATTAATGATTATGTTAATAAAAATAATAATAATAATAATAATAATAATAATAACAACAACAACAACAACAACAACAACAACAACAACAACAACAACAACAACAACAACAACAACATATAGATAGATCGATAGATAGATAGATAGATAGATAGATAGATATATAGATAGATAGATAGATAGATAGATAGATAGATAGATAGATAGATAGATAGATAGATAGATAGTCGGACAGACTGATAGGTAGATAGATAAATAGATATAGACAGCTTGACATATTCAAATTTCATAACTATTGTGTGTCTACATTTTGCTTTTTTTCCTCTAGGTACAAATGTAATTGCTCGTACAGCAAAATTTTTACGTTACAAATTCACCAAACGGTGCTAGGGGCAGCACTGTGTGGTGAATTTGGTTAAAATAAACTTATGATTAAATAGTTTGTAAAATAAAAGAGGTAGTATGTGTAAATACTCTGATTAAAAAGACAAAGGACTTGTAAATAAATGGTGGAGTAAAAATGCTTCACAAATAGGGGTTGAATTCAACCACTACGCACTCAAGTGATTAAGTTCTAAACCATAAAAAGCTTCTTTGAGAAAATCCAGACCAGTGCGTAAGCTAACCAAATCCATATATTTATTGCTGTCTTGCCAATACGACTGTTTAAATTTATGAAGCTATCAATGTATTGTCAACAAAAACGACTGTTTAACCTTTCCTTATAAGTGTCAGCAATATTGTTTTTCGACATATACGATTGTTTACCTTTTTCCTAAATTATGAACAGTTTTTACTGTTTTGTAAACATGTATGGCTGCTGAGCCTTTCCCCAAAAGTTTTACGTTTTAGTTTCTAACTTCACACACAACGTTAGATAGTTCTCTTGTCAGTACTCCGGGATGATAAATAGTTCATGCTGAAGTCGGTTTTTGCCGAGGCCTGCGTTTTACGGGATCCTTGAAGGTATCCTGGGGGTCTTTATTAGAATCAACGGTTACTTCATTTGAATCGTCTAATATTTCCTTTACAACGTGAATACCAATGCCGAGTGAATGTTTCAAAGCTAGAGGTATGTATTTTGAACAAAACTGTTTCTGATTTTTCCCAGTAACAAATTTCATTGGGTGTAAAAACTGGTGCTGCGGGTTGAAAAACGTCCAAGGTTGATGTCTATCCTCATTCCAAAGGATGTTGCCGGTTATGTTCACAATCGTGGACCGAGGTTGCAGCCCGTAGAGCACCACAGGAACCGCTATCTCCAGGAAGAGCCTGTGCTTCAGGAACACGCTAAAGTACCATATAACGTCCGGCGCGAAGCGAGAGGGTACGTAGTAGATATCAATCTCGGCGTGGAGGATTGTGTCCTCGTTCCCGGTCGATTGGTACATATTTTGTCTCAGTTCTTGCAGCGACACAATCCCCGAAGGAGGGTCAGTTTTAGAAAGCTCATAGGTGGCGCTAGTCAAAGCACTTTTACCATATTTGCTCTTCCACCAATACCACTTTATGGACCCATTAGGTTGAGTTATGTTCAAAGGAAAGACCCTACCAGAAGGTATCCAGATGCTAGACTTGTTAAATCCATCTCCAAATGACCAAAAGTTTAAAAGTATGTCATCTCCTATAACAAGGTAACCCGTAACACGAAAAGCCGCCTGCATTGCCTTCAGCAAGCATACATAACCAAGCCTCCCTCTGTCCAGGTCGGCCTCAATGAACGTCAGGTTCCGGCCAATATCTTCAGAATGTTTTTTAAACACCTCGATCTGAGGCCCACAGTAAGCTATGTTAGGAAAGGCGGGGCGATATGCGGCTTCTGTATAACGCAGGTTGCGGTAATACGGATAGTGAAAGATTATAATCAATAGAACGTCTTGGAAAAAATACGCCGTTTTAGATATGCTTGTTGCATGTGTTGGTGTTATCGACACTTTTGGACATACTCTGATGACGTGATGAACACTGCTTGTCAAGGGGAAGAAGCCGTCTCTTTTAGGCACAGAAAGAGATGGCGTCGGGTGCTCCACAGGGAAGAAAAGAAAGCGGCTTCTAGTTGTATTATTAAAACTTTGCCCATTGTCCAGACTGCAATTCTCTGGTGGGAACAAACTGTTGGCCTTGGCCCCCTACACTGCGGTGAAACAGAAACAACTCGCTCAGGCTCTGTATACCCAGCTCTCAGGAGGTCCCCCAACCAAACCTGGATATTCTCAGCGTCTTCCTTCCCCCAAAAGTCTTCGGAAACCATGGCCCAGCTGAGACGTTCCACACAGCCGAAGAAAGAGACGCCTTCAGGACACGTCCACGAGGACAGAAACTGCAGGAGCCGCTCCGTGTGGAAGTACATCTGCGTCTCGTCCCGCGCGTCGTCCAGATAGCTGTGCGGGTTTCTCCACTGGCGACCGTTCACTGCGGGGAAACCCAGAGAGTCGCCCAGCTCCCAGAGGAGTCGCTGCGCCCAGTACCCGCGCCAGATGTCGCACACCCGGAACGAAGTGGTGGTGGGCAGGTACAAGGCCCAGAATGCTCTGTGCCGGAAGAGCGTGTTCTGCGAGTTGAACGGGCTGTACGTCCCCGCGGGGAAGATCGCGGCCGGGGCCACGGGGTCGAAGGTCACGTTGAAGGTCGAGGTCACGCCCTTGCGCGTAAGGCGGAATATGGCGTCAAGATCCGGGTCACCGGATACGACCCCTTGTTGAATGACGGGAGTCTCCAAGTTAGAGGTTAATCTTCACCGAAGGCAGAGAAAGAAAAAAAAACATTCATTACATCTAACCGGCTTTATTATTATTAAAAGGGGACTGGATGATATTGTGTTAAGATTGTTTTCAATAATAAATGTCTATTCAAATACCATAAGTCCATATAGTTTTCGAAGACACAATGCACTTCGATAAGCAGCCGATGAACATCGGTAACTTTTTGGTTTACTGTGGACAATGAGAAAATTGAAGTGTCCAAAAAAATAAAACAAAATTACTAATAATTATATTCTTAGAGGGAGATCATGACCAGTAATTCATAAGTTGTTAAAAAATTATAATCATTATTATTTAGGAAGTGGCTATTTGTGCGGTAACCGGACTAATAGCCAGCATGCTATTCCTCCGGTAATAGGACGAATAGCCAAAAGGCTTGGTTGGAATTGCTTGGTGGTCCAACTAGGATTTGTTAGGACAATTGTCTCAGGGCGGCACTTTTATTTTCCTGGGTTTCCCCGCTCTATTTTTACTCCCTAAGCGGCTTCGTCCTACCCCTTGCTGATATCGCTCTTTCTCTACTTTGCATTACTAGCTTCTCCATCCCCTCGTCTAAGTAAAGGAGAGTAAATCTATTATAGGCCTAGTAGATCTAGAGTAGATCTATAGTCGACTTCACGCTTGTGGTAGAGAGAGGGGTGAGACAGAGGGAATAAAGAGAGACAGAGAGAGAGAGAGAGAGAGAGAGAGAGAGAGAGAAAGAGAGAGAGAGAGAGAGAGAGAGAAAGAGAGAGAGAGAGAGAGAGAGAGAGAGA
>RQTK01000126.1:9929-31861 GCA_003991915.1 Elysia chlorotica | reverse complement strand
TAATAAAAATAATAATATCACTCCATATCCTCATTATCTCACTCTATCACCTTCTCCTCAATCTATCCCTCTTTGTCTCTCTCTCTCTCTCTCTCTCTCTCTCTCTCTCTCTCTCTCTCGCCCTCATCACCTGTAGTTCCCCTGTGAGCGCAGGTCATTGATTGCTGTGAGCGGGTAGCCCCTTGGCCAGAGTGTTGCTTGACCAAAGTGAGGGTATGGGTTGAACACGGTCCGATTCAGACTGTCCACTACCAGACCGGTGGTCGTTGGGCTGTAGATAAAGCTCTTGAAATCATCCAGCGGTCTGTAGGATACAGAAAGAATACAGAATACATAATGCAGAATAAAGATTATAGAATACATAATACAGAATAAGGAACATAGAATACATAATGCAGAATAAGGAACATAGAATACATAATGCAGAATAAGGAACATAGAATACATAATGCAGAATAAGGAACATAGAATACATAATGCAGAAGAAAGAATATAGAATACATAATGCAGAAAAAAGAATATAGAATACACAATGCAGAATAAAGAATATAGAATACATAATGCAGAATAAAGAACATTGAAAACAATGCAGAGTAAAGAATGCAGAATCAATAAAACAGAATAAAGAATACAGAATAAAGAATATAGAATACAAAATACAGAATAAAGAACATTGAAAACAATGCAGAATAAAGAATATAGAATAAAGAATACAGAATAAAGAATACAGATAGAACAAAGAATATATAAAACAGAATACAGAATACAGAATAAAGAACATTAAAAACAATGCAGAGTAAAGAATGCAGAATAAATAAACAGAATAAAGCATAAAGAAAAAAAGATATAGAATAAAAAATACAGAGTACAGAATACAGAATACAGAATACAAAGTACAGAATACATATGAAATAATACAGAATACAAAATACAGGAACAAATACAGAATACAGAAGACAGATAAAAAATATATACATGCAGATAATTCTTTCAGATGTGCGCAAGAGGCAGTATGTAAAACTTTTATGTAGAGGCTATGCAAAAAAAGTTCAAGTAAGTAAGTTATAGCCATTCTAGCATAATTTTAAAGTAGATGTGGCAAGCTACTTACATCAAATACAATCTTAAGGATTGCTATTAAAATGAATAATGTGGTTATTAATTAAAATTTTGATTTATAAGGGAGTGGAAGAGAGAAAGAAAAATAAAGAGAGTTAGAGAGAGAGAGAGAGAAAGAGACAAAGAGAGAGAGAGAGAGAGAGAGAGGAAGAGAGAGAGAGAGAGAGAGAGAGATAGAGAGAGAGACAGAGAGAAAAAAAGCGACAAAGAAAGGTAAGGAGAGAGAAAGGGTGAGAAAGAAACATAGAGAGGCAGAGAGAGAAAAAGAGAAATAGACAGAGATAGGTAGAAAGAGAGAAGGGAGGAGAAGAGAAGAGGAGAGAGAAGAGAGAGAGAGAGAGAGAGAGAGAGAGAGAGAGAGAGAGAGAGAGAGAGAAAGAGAGAGAAAGAGAAAGAGAAAGAGGAAGAGAGGGAGTTGGGAAACGGCAAAAGAATTAATCAGAAATCTTCTGGAAAAGTTTTTAAAAAAAGTCACTGTGGTTTACCGTCCCTTACTTTTCAAGAAAGTCCTCAAGCCCTAGGGTCTATTTTTAGCGATTTTGCTGTTCAGATTAAATATCTTTAATACCCCCCCCCCCCCCTCAACCCTGTCCTTCCAATCCCAAACTTCGAGAGATCTACTCAGTGATTAGCATAACCTGTTATCGTCGTCTGTATCAAAGATGACCTTTGCCCCCTGCCGAACAGCAAACAGGTAGCCCAGGTTCTTCCGGCTGTAGCTGTGAACCGGAAGTCGCTTGCTGAGCTGGAATCCCAGAGTGCCTTGCTCCGCCAGCGACAGGAAGACGCAGTTGGGGTGACTGTGGAACCGGAAGTTGATCAAACGGTGTTTTACCACTATGATCTCATAATCTTCTCTCTCTCTCTCTATCTATCTATCTATCTATCTATCTATCTATCTATCTATCTATTCTATCTATCTATCTATCTATCTATCTATCTATCTATCTATCTATCTATCTATCTATCTATCTATCTATCTATCTATCTATCTATCTATCTATCTATCTATCTATCTATCTATCTATCTATCTACCTATCTATCTATCTATCCATCTCACGGCTGTTTGCCAGCGCTCTTTTAGTTTTCGCCTTACCGCGGGGGCGCGGTGGCCTTGGGGTAGAACATCGGCTTCCGACGCAAAAGGTCCAGGTTCGAGCCCTGGCGATTTCGCTTACTACTGGTTGGGTCGGTGTTTAATGTGACCGGCTGAGACAGGAGTCATGGTATCCCCGCCCTGTCTAGCGTGTGGCAGCACATAAAATTGTCAGACGTCAGTCTTGGGGCCCGTCCACAATATAGCCTATATAGTGCTGATGTTGGACGTTAAAACCGTTAAACCAACTCAACAACAACTCAACAACAACAACAACAACAACAACAACAACAACAACAACAACAACAACAACATAGCCTTACCGCAAAGACGCGGCCGCAAACACTGGTCTAGTTCACCTTGCTACCTCCTGTGGCTAAATTTAGAGTTTTAGCACCACAGTTTTTAGCAACTTTTTACTTGAAACAAAGCATTATTTTAGTCATGTGATCAAATTTTAAGGATTAAAATACATAAAAAAACTGCATTGGATAGTTATTAATGTTAAGAAACAAGAAAGTGGTATTTCGTAAATTACTCTTCATAAGGCTGCAACAAACAAATTGTTAATGGCCGCCTTTATTGGGTCACAGTGGCACATGAATTACGCCCTGTCTCGTTGTTTCACCACATACAATTGTCAGACGTTCGTCTTGGGACCCGTCCACAATAAAGCCTATACAGTGCTGATGTTGGACGTTTAACCAACTCAACTACAACTTCTACAACTGTGCTCTATCTAAACCACTATACCATGCACTTGCTACAACTACTAGCATTGTGCTAACCTCCAATTTGCTGGCGTCTTCTTGTCTCCGACCACCACGATTTTCCATCCGGGGATTGCGGCCATGTAAATGACATCATCGGTGGGCGGGGCGATGGTCGTGATAACTATCCAATGACTGAAGAGAGACTCAGATGATCTAAGAGAGAAAATACGATAACAATACAAACAATTCCTTTTTTTATTGGTGTTTTTTTTTTTGTTTTGACTATTGATAATTATTATTTAACCGTTGACTTAGCCCAAAATGTAAGTTGTAATTGGAAAGAATGAAAAGGTCCAATCATATCTAAGTTAAAACACGTCTGTTGTTTATGTGAGTATTTTAGTTGGGTTTTATTTATCGTTATATTGTGTGTCTTTACCGCAGTATGGAATTCCTTTGACATTCAGGCCAGTTACTGTAAACTACATTATTCCGTGAAGGGTAATATGTGCTAGGATGTTTATAGTCTAACAATACGCAAATGTACATGCCGGGTGGGGGTTGGGGGATGGGGGGGGGTATATATACTCACCTGACGCTGCCCTTCTCAGGAAGTGCCATCATACTCTGGTGGAGTAAGATATTTGGCGAGGAGGATAACTCAAACACGACAAATGAAGTAATTATGGCCACGCAGATACACGCAAGAATAGGGCGCTTCCATAGCCACAGAGACTGCCATGTCCACATTCATGTTGGCGGATTATAGGCCCACAACCGTGCTGTGATGGTTGGGGTCTCACAGCCTACGGTGTGTATGTGTGTGTGTGTGTCTGGAAGGGGGTAAAGAAAATAAAAGACTACTACTTTTCACAAAGTCTGCAAACGTTAGTTATTTACAACATGATCTAGAAACTTTAGTTATTTATCACCTTGTCTACAAACGTTAGTTACTTACCACTTGGTGTAAAAACGTTAGTTACTTACCACTTGGTCTAAAAACGTTATTTACTTACCAATTGTATGTACGGACCTAAGGTTCCCCTAGGGGATCCTATACGGCGACAGTGCCAGACCTCTGTCTCGGCCGATCTGGATTGAGTTGGATTAACACGACACAAATCACTAAAAAACCCAAAGGCGGGCTGATTACTTTGAGCGGTAAATCCCTAAATTTTTGCCCTTCGATGTCGTAATATATCACGTGCGTTTGAGTCACGCATTCGAGCATTCGTGTCTATTCGTGTCGTCTTTTGAATTTACAGATGTGTAGTGCATGGCAAGCAGTGTTAATTTTTAGAAAGCCCAAAATTAATCAGTTCGTGTATAGTTTCACAAATAGACTAAGGACTGTAAGTACAAAGTTCCGATAGCTTACGATTCGACGTAGGCTAATGATATGAGAATAAGAAGACTTACGACGAGTCATCAGCTACAGCGACGTTGTACTTACGGCCTAAGGAGTCGGTCTAAAAAGTCAAACCAAACAGATTTTGGGGACGGGTTTCTTGGGACAATGAGACGGTCCTATGTCTTTTGCGTTTCTCAAAGGTGTAAAAAATATGAGTTAACTAAAGGTGTGTGTGTGTGTGTGTGTTTTGTGGGGGGGGGGAGGTAGTTGATAGGTATCAGAGCGTTACGAGCAAGAGGGGGGAGGGCGCTAGCCCTGGAGTAGAACATCGGCTTTCCATGCAGGAGACTCTTGGTTCAAGTCCCGCTTTGGCAACTCGCCCCTTGCAGGTTGGGTCGGGGTCAGTCTAACATGATTGGCTGAGACAAAGATATGGTATCCCTACACTGTATCTGTGTTGTAGCACGTAAACTGGTCAGACTTCAGTCTTGAGGCCCGTCCACAATATACCCTATGTAGTGCTGAACAACACTTTACCTTTACACTCTCAGCTTATATCCAGATGAAATAAAATCCATCTGTCACAGCATGATTTTTCCAGAAAAGATAACGAGAGAAATAAAACGTATACATGTATTAACAATAACGCGCAGGTTTTCACTTTGTATATAATTATAATTATGTGTTTGCGTTTAGCTTTACTAAATGGGTTAATTGTTTAAAACAATACTATTTTCTCATAGAAACCTTTTTTGCTCACAGAACTGATAATCATTTTAGAACCATTGACATTCTTGTTATAGAAAATAAAATTAATAAAGCTGGGCATGACATCAATAAAATATCCCTAATAAAAATTAACAGTTGTAATATTGTGCTAATTAAAAAACTATCCCCCCCCCCCCCCTCCAACAAAGAATAAGAAGAACAGCCTTTAGGATTGTTGCACGCAGTAAGTCGTCTGATCCTTACCAGTAAAGGCAACATGATAATATCGAGAATAATATATGGAACATAACATTTAATGTAGCTGAAAATGAGCATAAATTATCTAGAGCAGTCTAACATTAGGTTAATAGTATATTACAAACTGTTATGTCCTAATGCATGTTGCTGAAAATGTGCATAATTTATCTAGAGCAGTCTAAAATTAGGTTAATAATATGTTACAAACTGTTATGTCCTGATGTATGTTGCTGAAAATGTGCATAATTTATCTAGATCAGTCTAAAATTAGGTTAATAATAAAACATACCTGAAAGTTTAGGAAAAAAAAAACAAAAAACATTCCTCCGTACAATTCTCTGTACCGAAACAACTGATCAGAACAAAGAAGTAACCAGGTTAGTTCTCTTTTGTTTTAGAAGAAAGCACTTCTCGTATGTTACTTGTAGTTCTGGTAAAAACGTTTGATTAGTCGACGTTAACATTGTAGACCAAAGTCAATACCACGACAGATCGCGCTGCTTAAGTTTACAATGTTTGTTCTGTGGTACTATATAAGCACTGGTTGGTACATGTCTGAGAGTCCATATGGACCAGGTGTGGACGTTTAGGTACATGTACAATGACATACTTGTTTACAGTACAGAGACCGGCTGTACTCCTTTCTTTACCATTCTCTCATTCATTCCCTGTTAATTGATTCTCATCAAAATTGTCGAACCCCCCGATCTATTTTTACTCCCTAAGCGGCTTCATCCTACCCGGTAACCAGACGAATAACCGGACCAAAAGGCTATTCCTCCGGCAGTCTTGGGTTGGAATTGCTTGGTGGTCCAACTAGGATTTGTTAGGACCATAGATGTATATAAATACCACTAGATTGCTCGGTTACGTCACAGCGTGTCGGAGCTTGAATGTTACTGGGGAGAGGAAAGTGGGGGCAGGACTAAAGGCATCAATCTGTTACCGCGCATCACTCTTTTGATGCGCTAAGGCATGATGCGCTAGCGTAGGTATAGCGGGCCTATGCCTATAATGTTACAAAACAATGTTACATGATGAGCACATCCATGTATGTAATTAACCAGAGCTTAAACTGGCAACTTCATAACATTGTTGTTACACAACGCTTCGCCAGACAGAACAGAGGATCTCTAACTTTAGGACACAAACTCACCAAACAGATCCTCTTCTTTCATCAGTAACAACTGGATTAAAATACAAAAATAATTATAATAATCCCTCGCGAATTTTTGCTGTCCTTGTTACCCGTAGTAGTAGTAGTAGTAGTAGTAGTAGTAGTAGTAGTAGTAGTAGTAGTAGTAGTAGTAGTAGTAGTAGTAGTAGTAGTAGTAGTAGTAGCAGTAGTAGTAGTAGTAGTAGTAGTAGTAGTAGTAGTAGTAGTAGTAGTAGTAGTAGTAGTAGTAGTAGTAGTAGTAGTAGTAGTAGTAGTAGTAGTAGTAGTAGTAGTAGTAGTAGTAGTAATAGTATAGAAAGGGACAGCCACAAACCTAGGTCTAGCTTAGACCAACAGGTAAGACAAGTAGACAAAGACACATTTTTAGACAAATGACATGGACGGGGATAAAAAATGAAAGCTCCTTTTAGAGGGCTTTACACACGGCTTGCCTTGACTGAGAAATCGTACTTTGCTGAGTAAGACCTGTCCAAGTTTTTATTACAGAACGTGAACAAACTAGTTTCTCTATAGGATCCCGAAGTATTCATGTTAGCCAGAATAAATAATAGAATTATGATACAGAGAAGCAGGCCAACAACTATAGAGGCTTTAACAGACGGAGCTAGACCTAGGGACCAAATAATGATGCGAGCGACTGATTTGGTCCCTAGGTCTAGCTCCGTCTGTTAAAGCCTCTATAGTTGTTGGCCTGCTTCTCTGTATCATAATTCTATTATTTATTCTGGCTAACATGAATACTTCGGGAT
Organism: Elysia chlorotica; assembly: GCA_003991915.1. NCBI lineage: Eukaryota > Metazoa > Mollusca > Gastropoda > Plakobranchidae > Elysia > Elysia chlorotica. The sequence continues at coordinate 24,689 of RQTK01000126.1, read as the reverse complement.
CCTATAGAGAAACTAGTTTGTTCACGTTCTGTAATAAAAACTTGGACAGGTCTTACTCAGCAAAGTACGATTTCTCAGTCAAGGCAAGCCGTGTGTAAAGCCCTCTAAAAGGAGCTTTCATTTTTGTGAATACTGAGAAATCGTACTTTGTTGAGTAAGACCTGTCCAAGTTTTTATTACAGAACGTGAACAAACTAGTTTCTCTATAGGATCCCGAAGTATTCATGTTAGCCAGAATAAATAATAGAATTATGATACAGAGAAGCAGGCCAACAACTATAGAGGCTTTAACAGACGGAGCTAGACCTAGGGACCAAATCAGTCGCTCGCATCATTATTTGGTCCCTAGGTCTAGCTCCGTCTGTTAAAGCCTCTATAGTTGTTGGCCTGCTTCTCTGTATCATAATTCTATTATTTATTCTGGCTAACATGAATACTTCGGGATCCTATAGAGAAACTAGTTTGTTCACGTTCTGTAATAAAAACTTGGACAGGTCTTACTCAGCAAAGTACGATTTCTCAGTCAAGGCAAGCCGTGTGTAAAGCCCTCTAAAAGGAGCTTTCATTTTTTATCCCCGTCCATGTCATTTGTCTAAAAATGTGTCTTTGTCTACTTGTCTTACCTGTTGGTCTAAGCTAGACCTAGGTTTGTGGCTGTCCCTTTCTAACCTATTTTCACCTTATTCCCTCAGTCGCTCGCATCATTATTTGGTCCCTAGGTCTAGCTCCGTCTGTTAAAGCCTCTATAGTTGTTGGCCTGCTTCTCTGTATCATAGTAGTAGTAGTAGTAGTAGTAGTAGTAGTAGTAGTAGTAGTAGTAGTAGTAGTAGTAGTAGTAGTAGTAGTAGTAGTAGTAGTAGTAGTAGTAGTAGTAGTAGTAGTAGTAGCAGTAGTAGTAGTAATAGGGGTAGTTATATATCTATAAAGCGGTTTCGTCCTATCCTTGCTGGTCTCGCTCTTTCTTTACTGTGACTTACTAGCTTCGCCATCCCTAGATCTAAGTTATGGAGAGTAGATATATTACAGACCGTGTAGATCTAGTGTAGATCTATAGTCGACTTCACGAAGAACTGGATTCTTTTGTGTTCGGTTTGTAAACAAAGTATTTAGTAAGATGTAGCTTCCGTGAAATTTGCATTATAGGTTGAGCCGTCTTCGAGCTTTATCCGAAGAACGCCTCGACTCTACTTTAAAAAAAAAGAAAATTATATATATAATTATATGTATATATACTTAGAGTGCAGCGAGACTCATCTTTTTAGATTATGAATTATTACATATGTTGTATTCTAATTGTCATTATTATTATTATATATATCTTATTATATATTTGTGAACTGGTAAAATTATTATCGTCTTCTCCGCTATAACCACTCAAGGTACAAACCTGAAATTTAGATATATTGGTACCTTGGAATTTTCTGAATTCTTTAGGCCGGTTCGTTTATTTTTCACGATAACGCATAAAGCATTAATTAAATTTTTGGAATTGAAATTGATTCGTCGATCAAGCAGCCATTGCTGTTTTTGATTTCATTTAGCTAATCATAAGTTAAAGCGGGCTAGGTTCAATTAGGTGCAGGGGTCTATTTCAATAGTTGAGATTTCTTGCCGTAATTATTATTGTTTTCTTAAACCCATTATGTGAACACTACCACTTATAGATCTGTATGATTTTTTTTTCTTTCCATTTGACATGTTCACGTGCTGGGCTTTGCTTGGGTTATAATACTGAATTCTAGATCTATTAAATGGGGATCTTCTGGGGTTTAAAAACATTGGAGCGCAGTTTAAATTCTATCTGGATCTACCTCGACTATCATCGAAAAGGGGACAAACATGGATCTAAAAGCTAAATCAAATAACTAGATCTAGACTTCTACTACTCATAGATCTACACATATTTTTTTTTAATTCTTTCTATTCAACATGCTCACATGCTCACGTGCGGGGCTCTGCTCGGGTTATAATACTGAATCTAGATCGGGATTTAAAAACATTCGAACCCAATTTAAATTCTATATGGACCTACGTCGATTATCATCGAAAAGGAGGGTAAAAATGGATCTAAAAGAAATGTTATCTACAAAGAAATCCAATCCTGTAAATTAATATCCTAGCGTGAGTTATGAAGACTATTGATATGCCCTTTTAAGTGGTGCACCCATTTGTATCACACTTGATTTGTTTAGCTTTTTTGGCTTTTAACTTCTATCTCTACAACTATGTTTACCATTTTAGTTGCGCACAGTGTCCCAAAATCCAAACTTTATCTCTATAAGTAATAAGTATAACCTTTAAAAAACATTTTATATCCGTACAGTGTCCCAAAACCGCTCCACTCAAAAATCACAAATTTTACAGTAAAATTACAAATGAGCCAGAGAAGTTTTTAGACCCATAAAACTAATATCAACAACGCCTAATTAAATTTCAGTTAAGATATCAGTTTCATATGTTCACAACTGGTAATAATAATGGAGCGAGGTCCAACATATTTGAATGCCAAAATTTTTAAAACCGCACAAGATAAAGCTACGAAATGTTCCAGGTTCATAGTATTTTGACTGTGCATTTGCACGAGCACATTTGTTTTGACGAAAAATGTCTCATTTCATCTCAATTTTGCCCAAAACCAACGAATTAATAAAACAAAAAAGTACTTTTAAATATACGAACAGATACAACTGCTCACCCCCTTCCTACAAATTGAAAGTTCGGTTCACGCGCAATTAATTTTTTTTTAAGCGCGCAAATTTTATCGCACCCACTCCACCATTATTTTCTTGATTGGTTAATATTGTAAATTCAGAAGATAAAAATAGTAAAGCTAACTTTAACTAAGTTTAAGAAACTCACTGCCCATAAAACAAATTACTAACATCATGTGGGTCAATTTTCTATGACTTATAAAAAAAGTAATGTCAATGCAAAATATTACACATATCAATCAAACCGCAAAAAGAGAGGGGGGGGGGGTATACGTTTCCTAAGTGTGTATTAAAGAATTGGTTCATGATTCTCTTCGTGAAAACGATTTAAGTTACAGATAGTAATTTAGTTTTAGCACAGTTTTAATTTATCTATAGTATAATCATACTATTGAAAATCAAAAGAAGACAAATATAATCATAGTCAAGTCCAATCTGTTCGATGACTGAGAAAATCGTTTATTACCAATCTATAAATTCAATAACACAAAGAGCCTCAGGCGTTTACAATAGTTAAGTGATAATCAGTTTACATTCGATATAAATCAGTCCAACACTTCTGTGAATTATTGGAGTCGCGTAAATAACGTAAAATCGACTAATACAGGATATATAAATCAAGCAGTATTACAAAATCAAGGTGACTAACACGTTGCTAATACCCTTTCAAATCATCGATCCAAAACACCGGATTATAACTCAGTCAAATCTTAAACTAATCTAATCAATTCGCAGAGCAGCTATATTACTGGAGGAGGAAAAATATCATCAGACACAAGTGATAGTTTAAGGGCGATGTGTATTTTGAAAAGTAAAAAATATAACTACACTTTCAAGCTGTTTATAGTCAGGAGTACGTGTCACTTTTGTGCAATACTTAACCGCGAAAATAGTTTTTTAAGGAATGATAATGTGTGTACGGTTGTTGTTTTGATTTTCACTAATCGATTTGAATGTTTGTTTCTTGTTTTTGTGTCAATTTCTTTTTCGTTTGATGGTTATACTTTTTGTTTTGTTTGGGGGTGCCATTTTTTTAAAGTACCTCAACCTTCATTAATAATAATAATATCAGTCTTTAAAGTTATTTTAAACATAAACATAACACCCCATTATTATTGTTCTAAGTTAAAATAAAAAGATCGTAGTAATGAACCATTCTATGATTTTAGAAAATTAAATAGCCAGTCCAAGAATATACTTTTTTATTAAATCGACAAGGCTAGTTTAGAAATACTATACGGTGAACAACGGTGCATTCAAATAAATATTTTAATGGAATTTTAATTTGTCCTAGTTGAGAAAGAATGTTCTAGACTTCGTTTGTTCTTTGCTAATCAATTAGGCTGTTTCCATTTTATACACTTAAACTTGTCTTGTTTTGTTTTTATGTGTTTTATGTAAGGATGTGGGGTGCTTTAATTTCTTTTTCTTCTAAGCTTCTATTGCTTACTCATAAAGACGCCCGCACATATACAAGACAACAACACAAAGTAGGTGCTAGTTCGTATTCAAACACAACATAAGGTGCAAGTTTTTATCAAAGGAAATATATAATAGTTTATTAAAGTAAAGAATCCTAAAACATACACTATAAGAGAGAAAGAAGTAATCAATTCTGGGCAACAACAACTCCACTTCAAACTACAATCACTCAACGTCAGGATTCGTAATATTCTTCACAAACTGTTAGCACTTCAAGTCAGCTTTATGAATTTGTTATATAGTGGAAACAAGCAACAATAAGAGTAGTTTATGAATAATAAAAACAACTTCAAAATATAAAAGAACAGACAATAATTAACCGAATAAAACTCAAAGCAAAACAAAACCTTAAGGTAAACCCAGTAAAATCAGAACACTAAACCGAATACTAGTTTATATAATTATTTATATATAATGTAATATTATAGTTATTGCATTATAGCAAGTAGTAAGAAAAGCGTGATTTAAAAAAAGGCCGTGGCTGCCCGTACGAGACCGTACGCGTAGACGAGATTCTAGGAGTACGACACTCTCGAACAGCGGGAGGTCACATGATCTGCCGTACGACTAGAACCTTTGCTAGGTGTACGGGCCCGTATTCATTTATAGGTTGTGTATATCGTACGCAACCGTACGTGAAGAAAGGATTCTATTCATTTGCCCCCACCCCCTTTTTTCCCCCTTGTGAAATAAAGGATGTAGAATATAGTTTTTGACAATACGGTATCTCTCTCTCTTTCTCTCTCTCTCCCTCTCTCTCTCTCTCTATCTCTCTCTCTCTCTCTCTCTATATAAATATATATTTATATAGAGGGTATTATTATTATTATTTTTTGTTTTTTATTGTTATTAAATATTATTATTAGAAGAACAGATAGATACAAAAACTCATTCATACCAACATCCATTAGGCGACTACAAAATAGCTTTAACTAGAGCGGGGCGAACGTTGGTCTCCGGGTCGGGAGAATCGCAGTCGGGAACTTTGTGTTTGTATGCAGTATTAAATGTATTCTTGTATAATGCGTGAAGAGTTGTGTGTTTGAAATCGCTCATTATATTTTATTATTATTATTATTATCATTATTATCATCACTAATTTTTATGTCACACATGTACAACTGGTGTATTTATGTATGTATGACCACGAAAAATTTCCCTATGGGATAATAAAGGATTATCTTATCTTATCTTATCTAGGTCTGGAGTTACACCCTCAGAGGGGGGAGGGCGCTAGCCCTGGAGTAGAACATCGGCTTTCCATGCAGGAGACTCTTGGTTCAAGTCCCGCTTTGGCAACTCGCCCCTTGCAGGTTGGGTCGGGGTCAGTCTAACATGATTGGCTGAGACAAAGATATGGTATCCCTACACTGTATCTGTGTTGTAGCACGTAAACTGGTCAGACTTCAGTCTAGAGGCCCGTCCACAATATACCCTATGTAGTGCTGAACAACACTTTACCTTTACACTCATATCCTTTACATTTATATCCAGATGAAATAAAATCCATCTGTCACAGCATGATTTTTCCAGAAAAGACAACGAGAGAAATAAAACGTATACATGTACTAACAATAACGCGCAGCTGTTCACTTTGTACATGTTATAATTATGTGTTTGCGTTTAGCTTTACTAAATGGGTTGATTGTTTAAAACAATACTATTTTCTCACAGACACCTTTTTTGCTAACAGATAATAATCATTTTAGAATCATTGACTTTCTTGTTATATAAAATAAATTTAATAAAGTTGGGCATAAAATCAATACGATATCCCTAACAAAAAATAACAGTTGTAATATTGTGCTAATTAAAAAACTATCCGCCCCCCCCCCTCCAACAAAGAATAAGAAGAACAGCCTTTAGGATTGTCGCACGCAGTAAGTCGTCTAATCCTTACCAGTAAAAACAACATGATAATTGCGAGAATAATATATGGAAGATAACATTTGATGTAGCTGAAGATGTGCATAATTTATCTAGCGCAGTCTAACATTAGGTTAATAATATGTCATGAACTGTTATTTCCTTATGTATGTTGCTGAAAATGTGCTTCATTTATCTAGAGCAGTCTAAAATTAGGTTAATAATAAAACATACCTGACAATTTCGGGAAAAAAACATTCCTCCGTACAATTCTCTGTACCGAAACAACTGATCAGAACAAAGAAGTAACCCGGCTAGTTCTCTTTTGTTTTAGAAGAAAGCACTTCTCGTATGTTACTTGTAGTTCTGGTAAATCGTTTTGTTCATTAATGTTTGATTAGTGAACGTTAACATTGTAGACCAAAGTCAATACCACGACAGATCGCTCTGCTTAAGTTGACAATGTTTGTTCTGTGGTACTATATAAGCACTGGTTGGTACATGTCTGAGAGTCCATATGAACCAGTTGTGGACGTTTAGGTACATGTACAATGACATACTCGTTTACAGTACAGAAACCGGTTGTACTCCATTCTTTACCATTCTCTCATTCATTCCCTGTTGATTGATTCTCCTTGAAATTGTCGAACCCCCCGATATATTTTTACTCCCTAAGCGGCTTCATCCTACCCGGTAACCGGACGAATAACCTGGCCAAAAGGCTATTCCTCCGGCAGTCTTGGGTTGTATATCTATGGTTAGGACAGTTGTCTCAGTTGTCTCAGAGCCAGGACGGCACTTTTGTTTTCCTGGGTTTCCCCGATCTATTTTTCCTTCCTAAGCGGCTTCGTCCTACCCTTGCTGGTCTCGCTCTTTCTTTACTGTGACTTACTAGCTTCGCCATCCCTAGATCTAAGTAATGGAGAATAGATATATTATAGGCCTTGTGGATCTAGTGTAGATCTATAGTCGACTTCACGAACAACTGGCTTATTTTGTGTTCGGTTTGTAAACAAAGTATTTAGTAAGATATAGCTTCCGTGAGATTTTGATAATTATAGGTTGAGCCGTCTTCGAGCTATATCCCAAGAACACCTCGACTTATGTGAGTATTTAAGTTGTTTTTTTTATCGTTATATTGTGTGTCTTTACCGCAGTATGGATTTCCTTTGACATTCAGACCAGTTACTGTAAACTACATTATTCCGTGAAGGTAAAGTGTTCATTCATTCCCTGTTAATTGCACTGTGATTGAACTTATTGAACTCTCCGATCTATTTTTCCTCCCTAAGCGGCTTCGTCCTACATGGTAACCGGATAAATAACCGGGCCAATAGGCTATTCCTCCGGCAGTCTTGGGATGGAATTGCTTGGTGGTCCAACTAGGATTTGTAAGGAGAGCTGTCTCAGAGCCAGGACGGAACTTTTGTTTTCCTGGGTTTCCCCGATCTATTTTTACTCCCTAAGCGACTTCGTCCTTCCCCTTGCTGGTCTCGCTCTTTCTTTACTGTGACTTACTAGCTTAGCCATCCCTAGATCTAAGTAATGGAGAGTAGATCTATTATAGGCCTTGTAGATCTAGTGTAGATCTATAGTCGACTTCACGAACAACTGGCTTCTTTTGTGTTCGGTTTGTAAACAAAGTATTTACTAAGATGTAGCTTCCGTGAAATGTGCACAATTATAGGTTGAGCCGCCTTCGAGCTTTATCCGAAGAACGCCTCGACTCTACTAAATTAAATACATACATATATATATATATAATTATATGTATATTATAGATATAATAAACTAGTCATGCCTTTTTGAATAATATTTTGCCATTGATAAAAACAATGTATATATATATATATATGTGTGTGTGTGTGTGTGTCTTCGTCTCAAACTTAGACATGCGATCAAATCCAAACCGCTCCACCTTAAAACCACAAATTTTACTGTAAAATTACAAATGAGCCAGAGAAGATTTTAGAGTCATAAAACTAATAACATCAACGCCTAATTAAATTTTAATTAAGAGATCAGTTTCACAATGTTCTCAACCGGTAATAATAGTGTAGCGAGGTCCAACATATTATTTGAATCCCAAAATCTTTAAAACTGCACAAGATAAAGCTACGAAATGATCCAGGTTAATGGTATTTTGACTGTACATTTGCACGAGCACATTTGTTTTGACGAAAAATGTCTTGTTTCACCTCAATTTGCCCAAAACCAACGAAGTAATAAAACAAAAAAGTACTTTTAAAAATACGAACATATACAACTGCTCCCTCCCTTCAACTACAAACAAATTGAAAGTTCGGTTCACGCACAATGAACTCTTTTTTTTTTTAAGCGCGCAAATTTTATCGCGCCCACTCCACCATTTCTTCATTGGTTAATATTGTAAATCCAGAAGATAAAAATAATTAAGCTTACTTTAACTAAATTTAAGAAACTCACGGCCCATAAAAGAAGTTACTAACAACATGTGGGTCAATTTTCTATGACTTATAAAAAAACTAATGTCAAAGCAAAAGATTACAAATATCAATCAAACCGCAAAAAGAGGGGTGTATACGTTTCCTAAGTATGCATTAAAGAATTGGTGTATGATTCTCTTCGTGAAAACGATTTAAGTTCCTAAAGTTACAGATAGTTTTTAGTTTTAGCACAGTTCTAATTTATCTATAGTATAATCCTTCTATTGAAAATCAAAAGAATACAAATATAATCATAGTTAAAATCCAATATGTTCAATGACTGAGAAAACCGTTTATTACCAATCTATAAATTCAATAACACAAAGAGCCTCAGGCGTTTACAATAGTTGAGTGATACTCAGTTTACATTCGATATAAATCAGTCCAACACTTCTGTGAATTATTGGAGTCGCGTAAATAACGTAAAATCGCGTAATACAGGATATATAAATCAAGCAGTATTACAAAATCTAGGTGGCTAACACGCTGCCAATACCCTTTCAAATCATCAATCCAAAATACTGGATTATAACTTAGTCAAATCTTAGACTAATCTAATCAATACGCAGAGCAGCTAAGCACGTCTAGCTGGTCTGGAGTCTTCTGCAGAACTGGCGCATCTCTCGAATTAGAAGTCGATCAATCTAGAAACTTTACTAAACTTTTAGTTTCCCACACTAACAAGCGCCGTCCGATAATGCGTCCATTCAATGTTTGCCCCACTAACATCAAAAGTAGGTCAATACTTTTTACAGTCAGTATTAAACTGCTGTTGTTGGTTTTTTTTATAGGGTTTGTATATATCGCTTCTTAGGTCAAGGGTTACGTCGAGGAAGCCCGTAATTTTTTATTGGCTTCTATAGTGATGTTTAATTTGTTTTCTTTAAATATTCTACATATTTCTTTCTTTATGGTTTCAACTTGTTTCGTTGAGAGTGCGCATGTGGCCAGTCCGTCGTCTGTATCTACAACCATACCAGTTCGCATGTCTCAGCACCGTCAAAGCTCCCCATTGTTACGTCAAAATCTGTTGTCTTCTTTACCCAAGGTGGCTTGTTGTAGTAGAGTGATGTCTTTCTTGCTTGTTTAATAATATCTATCTCTTCTTGAGTAATGTGGGTCAATGTAGACGCGGAATTCAATGCTTCCTCAAGTATGTCATTAGTGATAGAGGGGTGGAAATTGTATTTATATGTTTATTTGTTTATTATTATCTCTCACGTTCATTTTTTTCTGTATATATGTATATTGTTTGTCTTCTCTATCTCTCTGTGTGTCTATTTCTCTCTTTCTCCCCCCCTCTCTCTCTCTCTCTCTCTCTCTCTCTCTCCCTCCCCCTCTCTCTCTCTCTCTCTCTCTCTCTCTGTCTCTCTCTCTCTCATCTAATGTCTTGATATTATTTTTAGCAAACGTGACGTGTCATCAATGTATTACAAGGATACAAAGATGTTAAGTGCATTTCACATTTTTGGGAAAGCTTACAGAAACTTCGTTATTTGCTTTACTTCCCCTTAAAATTTCTTTCTTTTTGTTTTTATTTTATTAATTTATTTTGTTTTGTTTTGTTTCTTTGTTTGTTGTTGTGTGTTTTTTTTGTTTGTTTTTTTTTTTCGTTTTTTGTTTGTTTTGTTGTTGTTGTTGTTGTTGTTGTTTTTTTTTTGGTTTTATTTGTTTTTATGTGGGGGAGGGGGGGGGGGTAGTCCCGCTATTATGTTACTGAATGATCCTGCAATCATTTTAAGAAACACAAAAAGGTTATTCGGCAAAGTAGTGACCTAGTTATGACAAGTTTTGCCTTTCAAGAACAGTTACAAGTTTAATGGTTGTACAAGTTTCGGAGGAGGCGCGGTGGTCCAGGGGTAGAACATCGGCTTCCGACGCAAAAGGTGCCTAGTTCGAATCCTGGCTGTTGCGTTCCCCACTGCTTGGGTCGGTGTCAGTATAATGCGACCGGCTGAGACAGGAGTCATGGTATTCCCGCCTTGTTTCGTGTGTGGCAGCACATAAAATTGTCAGACGTTCGTCTTGAGGCCCGTCCACAATATAGCCTAAGCTTATAATATAGTATTGCTGTTGGACGTTAAACCAACCCAACCCCAATCCCTTATCTGAAATAATAGGTCGCTTGAGGAAGTGCTCGCCCTGGCATTGCCTGATACCAACTCCATCCCCGTTTTCTCCACTTCCGGTGGCATCCTTCACAGTTGAGATGGGTCCAGTCTAGCCCATCGGGTCACATACGTCGAGCTCTCTCCAGCAAGCGCCATTGTGCCAATTAAGGGATTGGGGTTGGGTTGGTTTAACGTCCAACAGCAATACTATATTATAAGCTTAGGCTATATTGTGGACGGGCCTCAAGACGAACGTCTGACACTTTTATGTGCTGCCACACACGAGACAGGGCGGGAATACCATGGCTCCTGTCTCAGCCGGTCACATTATACTGACACCGACCCAACCAGTGGGGAACGCACCAGCCAGGATTCGAACTCGGGACCTTTTGCGTCGGAAGCCGATGTTCTACCCCTGGACCACCGCGTTCAAGTACAGTTACAAAGCTAATGGTTGTCCAACCAACTCCAATTATCTTAAATAATAGGTCGCTTGAGGAAGTGCTCGCCCTGGCATTGCCTGATACCAACTCCATCCCCGTTTTCTCCACTTCCGGTGGCATCCTTCACAGTTGAGATGGGTCCAGTCTAGCCCATCGGGTCACATACTCGGAGCTCTCTCCAGCAAGCGCCATTGTGCCAATTAAAGATTAAAGATGATACGCCTCTAAGTGGATTACTGCTACAAAGGAAGCACTGGATGTGCACTTATTTGTTACTATTTATTTTTCCGGAAAACAGCAATCGCTGTGGTTTATTGAGCTTAAATATAATACTCTGATTACCAAAGACCTCTATCTGTATGGGGCAATGCGCAATGACAAACTTAAGAAGGCATGATGATCTTTATTTTGATGAGAGGTTCTCAGCTGCTTAGGTATCTAGTCCGGGACTAAGTACCAAGAACTAGTTGACAGGTTTAAGCCCGGGTGCAGTTTCAACTTCTGTAGGATTGATCCGCAAAACAATGATTTAGACCCCGACTAACATAAATACGAAAATAACAACCGGAGTGAATAACGCGAAACGGAATAGACTAATAATAATAATAATACTTCAAGTTCAACCCTTTTCTCGTTCTATCTCAGTTTTAACATGAATACTCGATTCTGGATCCAGATCTAGTAAGTAGTGCTAGATCGCTCAGACAATTGCAATTTATTAATTAAAAGATTTTGATGAAGATGTAAGAGCGAACCTAGTCTATTTCTACCAATCTGACTCCCAGAGATCTAGATCTAGATTCTAATCCAACACAGAATTTGATAATCTAGAGATCTAGATCTATAGATATAGAATCTGATCTACCACAGAATTTGATAATCTAGAGATTTAGATCTAGATTCTAATCTACCACAGAATTTGATAATCTAGAGATCTAGATCTAGATCTAGATTCTAGATCTGGGTCTCATAAATAACACAGGAGGCCTATCAAAATAATAAAATGTGACGATTATACTGTCCATTATAATTGTTAAAAGACAAGCTCTAGGTTGTTAATCTAGATATATGGAATAGATATACATATACTAGATCTAGATCTAGTAACATTTTTACATAGAACTAGATCTAGACTAGATCAGGATCTTAGTTTATGTGATTTTTTCCACATTATATCTTGCCAGATAGCTAGGCAAAATTATAGGCTGGATGTCCACTTATTTGTTACTATTTATTTTTCCGGAAAACAGCAATCGCTGTGGGTAATTGAGCTTAAATAAATACGTTGATTAGCAAATACCTCGATCTGTATGGGGAAATGCGCAATGACGGGCGCAGTTTCAACTTCTGTAGGATTGATCCGCAAAACAATGATTTAGACCCCGACTTACATAAATACGAAAATAACAACCGGAGTGAATAACGCGAAACGGAATAAACTAATAATAATAATACTTCAAGTTCAACCCTTTTCTCGTTCTATCTCAGTTTTAATAATGAATACTCGATTCTGGATCCAGATCTAGTAAGCGGTGCTAGATCGCTAAGACAATTGCAATTTATTAAATTAAAGATTTTGATGAAGATGTAAGAGCGAACCTAGTCTATTTCTACCAATCTGACTCCCAGAGATCTAGATCTCTAGATCTAGATTCTAATCTACCACAGAATTTGATAATCTAGAGATCTAGAGATCTAGATCTAGATCTAGATTTTAGATCTGGATCTCATGAATAACACAGGAGGCCTATCAAATAAAATGTGACAATTATATACACCTTCCTGTCCATTATAATTGTTAGAAGAAAAGCTCTAGATTGTTAATCTAGATATATGGAATAGATATACATATGCTAGATCTAGATCTAGTAACATTTTTACATAGAACTAGATCTAGACTAGATCAGGATCTTAGTTTTGGTAATTTTTTTCCACATTATATCTTGACAGATAGCTAGGCAAAATTATAGACTGGAAATAATATTAATTAGCATTGGCACACAAATGGCAGCCCAGCTGGGATTTAATCACTATTTACTAATTTAAAGCAAGGATTGAAGGATAAAAATTGTAATTTGTTTTTGTGTATTATACTATTTATAGAGCTCTCTTATTACAGAAGGGTTTTGTCATTGCCATAATAAGACAAGAATAAAAGATGATTTTTAAAGATATTCTGCACCTCCTGATAAATAGACAAAATGAAAAAAAATGCGGGGCTTTTTTTTCTCTTCCTGTATTTCTCTATTAAACGAACTGCCTCAGAGCCGAGCGTTGATCTCTCAATTGGAGGGTCCTCTGTAAGAAACCCACAGTTGGTCGATATTTTATTTGTTTGTATAACGTCACTAGCTAAGACAAGAGCACACGTCTACCTGGTCTGTCTCCCTTTTGCAGCACCAGTTTTTTTTCTTGTTTTTTTTTTTTCAATTTTTGTCCCCTGTAACTGGTTGGGTCGGTGTCAGTATAATGTGACCGGCTGAGACAGTCATGGTATCCCCGCCCTGTCTCATGCGCGGCAGCACATAGAGGAACCTAGGAGACATTTTAATCAAATCATGTGCTTCGAGGGGTAAAATCTGTCCATCATTAGCAGCAACAGTAGCATAACTGTCTAGATTTACGAAAAGAGAGAGAGAGAGAGAGAGAGAGAGAGAGAGAGAGAGAGAGAGAGAGAGAGAGAGAGAGAGAGAGAGAGAGAGAGAGAGAGAATAAAAAAGAAAGAAAAAAGTAATAATGAAATTTTTTAAAGGAGGAATATATAAAGAGAAGAAAGAAGAAAGAAGAAAAAAAGAGAGAGAAAGAAAGAAATTAAAGAAAAAAAGAGAAAAGATAATTTCATTAAATAATAAAAGGAGGAAGCACAAATATATTAGCTGATGGTAAGGGGTCTAAAAGTTCCCCTTTCAAAAGGAATCGGCTTGCAGACAATTACACTGTATTCAACCCTTTCGTATGAACGGGACCCCAGCTTGTAAAGCTTTGGGGGGCGCGGTGGTCCAGGGGTAGAACATCGGCTTCCGACGCAAAAGGTCCCGAGTTCCGATCCTGGCTGTTGCGTTCCCTACTGGTTGGGTCGGTGTCAGTATAATGTGACCGGCTGAGACAGGAGTCATGGTATCCCCGCTCTGTCTCGTGTGTGGCAGCACATAAAATTGTCAGAAGTCCGTCTTGGGGCCTGTCCACAATATAGCCTATATAGTGCTGCTGTTGGACGTTAAACCAACCCAACCAGCCAGGTTGTAAAAAGCTATTTGTAAATCTATGTGGTCACTGTAAGTTCCGCTCGGCTAGTAGGTCGCAAGAAAAGTGGGACACTTTCCCATCTGCACTCAGGCGTTCCTTCTTCGTTTTATTTGTAAATGCTCAGAGTTTTGCTGAGGCATAGGTTTTTTTGCGGTAATAGGCCATCTAAGAAGCTTTTAGTATTGTTACAAAATAAATTTATTTCTGTAGATACATGTCTTTTTTTTTGAAAATATAAAAAAAAACATGGAAGGTGCTATCCGGATGTCCTCTCTTTTATCAGTGTTCTTTCGAACCTGGGTGAAGGTCCATTTTAGACACAGATTATAGAGTCACTTCGGTTTGTGCTTTAACCAGCATCCTAAGCTCATCCCTCTCTTATTTGCATTTTTTTTCTTTTAAATAGGACAAAGTATTAGATATGTAATCGATTTTC
>RQTK01000125.1:737684-760225 GCA_003991915.1 Elysia chlorotica | reverse complement strand
AGAGAGAAATAAAGAGAAAGAGAGAGAGAGAGAAAGAGAGAGAGACAGACAGAGAGACAGACAGAGACAGAGAGAGAGACAGAGGGTGAGGAGAGAGAGAGAGAAGCCACACACACACACACACGCATGGTATTAGTTCATCACACTATAGACTGTTACCAGAGACGTTCCATAGAATACCTAGAGTCTCTGGTGTTACGATAAAGGTAAAAATTGAAAGATGCAATGTATTGTAGACCAACTGTAAAGCACGAGGGTTACTTCCCACTCTGCAGTTCTTGTTCGTCACTGACTAAACCAACCTAAAACGTGGTAAGTACAACATCGCAGTAGCTTACAACTCATTGTAAGCCTTCTTTTTCTTCTATCTTAAGATGAGACGTAGGCTTTCTAAAACATTGTACTTACCGCGCAAAATGTAGTAATTTATTGCCTATGCTTCAGGCACTATCTCAGTCGTCGTAGTTTGGTTTCTATCTTTCTGTGTCTGTCTATCTATATTGTAATATCCATGTCTCTTTCTTGTTCTCTATGTTTAATCTCTGCTCTCTCTTCATCTCTCTGTCTCTCTCTCCCTCAGTTTTCTCTCTCTCTTTCCTTCTATATCTTCTCCCCTCTCTTTTTCTCTCTATCCCTGTCTGTCTGTCTGTCTGTCTGTCTGTCTGTCTGTCTGCCTGTCTGTCTGTCTGTCTGTCTGTCTGTCTGTCTCTCTCTATCTCTCTCTATCTCTTTATTTCTGTGTCTGTTTGTTCGTCCTTATTATAGTGTGACCGGCTGAGACAGGAGTCATGGTATCACCGCCTTGTCCCGTGTGTTGAAGCACATAAAGTTACCAGACGTCAGTCAAATCTTGGATAAAGATGTAAGAACAAGGCAAATCGAGTTTTTAGGAGCTTTAGATCGACACAAAAACATAAAACATTTAGCCGTAATTGGAAAAATAGAAGTAAAAAATGTAGAGGTACGTTAGAGTAAGAATAACATATTAGATAGACTTAACATATATAGGAAACAAATGAATGTCTGTATTAGACAGAATCTTTTGTGAAAGATGATGGGCATTTTGTTTTGTTTCTCCGACAAGTCTTTAGATTGTGCCTTTGTTTTGGGTTCTTTTGAAGATTTCAGAAAAATGAGGGGCAATCTGAGTATTGGTCTTATGTGACGTGCGCAAGACTGTTAGATAAATTAATGGTGCGCCCTACATTAGAGTCAGAGTAATTGTCGTGGTTGTTTCTTGAAATAAGGAAACATCAACCGGTTGTTACCAACAAAATATCGTCAAATACAGTTACTGACTACAAGAGAGAGAGAGAGAGAGAGAGAGAGAGAGAGAGAGAGAGAGAGAGAGAGAGTGAGAGAGTGAGTGATTGAGTGATAGAAAGAGAGGGAGAAAGAGAGAGACATAGAGAGAGAGAGAGTGGGTGAGAGGGTGAGGGAGGGTGAGAGGGTAAGGGAGAGAGTGAGGAAATGAGGAGGTAAATGAGCGATGCAGATTGACAGAAACAAACAGACAAGGAGCCATAGAAAGGGACACAGAGCAACTGGTACTGTAAAGCTAGACAGGATGAGTGAGATAGAGAGTGTGTGAGTGAGTAAGTTTTTTTTTTTACATTAATTTGCTCCAATTTTAATATGGCTAGGGATTCATTACTTGCAGCTCATGGATTTTTTTCAACATGTAAATAATTTTTGAATTTTTCCAGTTTGCCGCTCCGTTCACTAGGACGGGCGAGTCAGAGAAAATTGTTTATTTTTCTTTTCTTGAGGTGGAGACAGTGACCAAACGTGGAACATGAAAACATTATTTACGTCTCGTCGTAAGCTTTCTTAGTCTTAGAGACGTAAGCTACGTCTTGTTTGTGCATTCTACACATGGAGTGTGTACGGATAAAAAAACAACAACACCCACTTTCAACTATGGCTTGCTTCACTATATTTTAACCAACGAAAAAAAAAAACACAGTCCAAAATGTACATTCTGAAGACACAAAGTTTAGTGTTTTGAAATTGGGTAAAATAATTTTTCTTTCCGAACCGTTAACCTCTTGATCTCGATAAAATTTACGTTGTATATCTTCTCTTATCAGACTTTTAGTTTCTTGGAAACTATTGAAAATCTAGCGAAACTATGACACACATTAGACCTAGCTCTTCACAATTCGCAGCACTTAAAGCTCTCTTGCTTAGAGCTAACGTCGGGTTCATCAACACCTAGATCTAATTAAAATGGCTCCCTGTGGAGAAATCGCACCTAAAGGAGTTGGTCCATCGTCAACTCTGTGACTGATTGCGTGGTTAGATTTATATCAGGTGGGACTAGAATGTAGTGTGTCAGGGCATTGGTCAATAGTAGCTATAGACATGAGTAGGTGTATCCTTTTTTAGACTTAATTTTGCTGAGGGTCAGTGTCATAAGAACTGGGTCGATTTGCCTTGGACCTTGCTGGAGAGAGTTATACTGTGACTAGATTTTATGTGAGAGCAACAGTTACTGTTTTTGATAAACAAGAACATATTTTTATAGTCCATTTTGACTGACTACATATACTGCTGATTTGGCTCCCGGTGGAAAAATCGCACCTAAAGGAGTTGGCCCATCGTCAGCTCTATGGCTGTTTACGTGGTCAGATCTGGACCTGATGGGACTAGAATGTGATGGGTCCGGGCATTGGTCAATATTTGCAATAGACTGACTTTTCCTGAGGTCATAAGAACTGAGTTGATTTGCCTTGGACCTTGCTGGAGTGACTTATGCGGTGACTAGATCTATATCGAGAGCAACTTTATTTGATAAACATGAACAAAGTAATTTACAATCTTCTTGGACTGACTTTTGACCCTCACATATTGTCTTCATTTCGGAATGGATTCCTTTAATCGCTAAAACCTTAAGTTTTCATAGACATGATGAGCCTAGCTTGACTAACTTAATATGTTGCGAGGGGGTGTAAAGGCTTCAGTCTAGTATTCATAGTTATGAACTAATTAATCTTTATCTTAGTAGGACTGGTTTATGCTGTCACAGTTATGAGTATTGTCTACAGAAGTAACTTTATTTGCTCCAACCATGTATACAGTAATAAGGCATCTTTTTTGGTTAGAAACGTAAAGGCTGCTCTCCAAATTAATTCAAACTAATTAATTTTTTTT
This sequence comes from Elysia chlorotica, assembly GCA_003991915.1. Taxonomy (NCBI): domain Eukaryota; kingdom Metazoa; phylum Mollusca; class Gastropoda; family Plakobranchidae; genus Elysia; species Elysia chlorotica. The sequence continues at coordinate 757,072 of RQTK01000125.1, read as the reverse complement.
ATCTTATTTACGATGACTTTTGTTGTTACTACATGTAGTGTTAGGACGACTGTGAATTAGTAACATTCAACTAATTTACCCTATTTGGGCTGACATAATTATGCGGTGACTAGATCTTGTTAACAACGAATGTTTATTATAACCAAAAACTGGTTTATTCTAATTAGATTGGGTGCGAAGACGGGTTTCTTTGATAAACATAAACTCATTTATTTTCGTTGAAATGAATTTTGCTGTGGAGGAGTGTGATTGGTAATTTCTATTATTGACACGAATTACTTAATTTGTATCTTATTTGGTCTGGCTTTTGCCGTGAATAGTTCCAGTGTGATGAGGGTTGTCTATAAAAGTGTAGTGATCAAAATTTAATTATAATTCTAGTTGAAATAATTTCTGCTGTTACAAAGAAGAGCGCAGTTACCGTCATCTGAGGTGATTTGAGGTGGTTTGGTGTGCCTTGGAACTGTTGGGCTGATTTTTTTATGTAACTAGATCTATGGGGGCGAACTGGCTCAAGTGGTAGAGCGTTGGTCTCCAGATCGGCAGGCCCGTGTTCGAATCCCACCGACGGATTATATTTGTCGGATTTTGTCCCCTGTAACTAGTTGGGTTGGTGTCAGTATACTGTCACAGGGTAAGACATGAGTCACGGTATCCCCGCCCTGTTTCAGGTGTGACACTATATAAAATTTTCAGACGTCAGTTTTGGGGTTCGTCCACCATATAGCCTATATGTATTGCTTAGGTTGGACCTTAAATAACTAAAATCAAAATTAATCGACTAAATTTATAGTGAGGACGACAATTTTATAAACATGAACTAATAATTGTATCTTCTATTTCGAATGAGCAGTGGAAAACGTAAGGAGGGACTGTCTGCAACTAATATGAACCAATTAAGTTCAGATTCTATCTGAACTAGTTTTTCCTGTATGTGATATCAAAATGAACTAACTTATCCTATTTAGACAGATTTTTAGCTTTATGGTCTTTTGAATGATTTCTAATGTGGCTGCAATTATGTAGTTAGTTGGCGACTACACATGTGTTGAGTTAAGTTGAGTTAGTTGCTTAACCGTCCAACGTAAGCATAATATAGGCTATACTGTGGACGGGTCCCAAGAATAACATCTGGCTATTTTACATGCTCAAAGATCAGAGACAGTGCTCGGAGACCTGGACTGCAGTCTCAGCCGGTCATACTATTCTGACGTCGAAACCAACGAAGTTGGGCAAATTAATACATTACATTTTTGACCGATGTATTATAAACATAAACTAGTTAATTTTTAAATCAAAATTGGACTGACAGCTGCTATGGCGTGTATAAGGATTTCTGTCGGTTATAAACATTACCATCATATCATGTTCATATTTACTTCTGCTGGGCCAATTGCAGGGGCTACTGACTCCTATAATTTTGAATTGACGAATTTAATCCTATTTGGGCTGACTCCTCCTAAATATATCTAGGGCCGTAACTAAAACGTCACGGTAGCTTACAACTTGTCGTAAGAATATGGCAATATAAAGGCCAGCCAGTCGTAAACTACTGCGACGTTGTACTTACGGCCCTTGGTGTTATAGACTCTATTATAAATATAAACTAATTATTGTGAATCCAAGTTTAACTGACTTCTACTGTGAAGAAAGCTAGGAAAACTGTTAATTTTACTGTGTACATAAACTGAATATTTTGAATCATATGTGGGATTACTTTTGCCGTGACTTCATGAACTGAATATTTTAATCATAATTATATGGGCTGACTTTGCTGTGACTTCATTATTTTAGTGTAAGGGCGAATGTCTTTTATAAACATAATAAACAGTTTTGTCCTAATTATACTTGCGTACAGACAATAGAAAACAGAATACAGAAAACCTTTATATTGCACCCTCAGGGAAATTAGTTAACAAGTTTAAAGTCTCGTGTCCATTATCAACATGAACTGATTAAAAATCTTATATCGGCTGACTTTTGCTGTGGCTAGATCTAATTCATGCGCTACTGTCTGTTTTAACCATCAGCGTTTTTATCCTAGAAATACTGACGTCTGTTTTAATTAATTATAGTGGAAACTTATACTGTGACACATTGTAGTGCATGGTCGACTGCCTAACATAAAGAAAAACTAATTACCGTAATGTCCAACCTATTTCGATGGAATTCTTCTGTAACAAGTGTTAGGGTATCTGTTTACTGTGCACATTAGTTAATTATTTTTTTCTACTAGTTGGACTAGTTTCTGTTGTCACAATGGAAAGTGTCGAAAGAGGTGCGTTGGTTTGTGATAGATCTAATTGGAGTGAGTGATTTCGGTCATGATGAATCGCTTCGCGTTTGGAATATCACTGCACTTGTTTCACGGACGGTGGTCTCTTCTAAGTCGTGTCTTTAATTGTGGCAAGCTTGAAGGACTCTATTATGCCACCATTTATATCTTCCCTGTGAGAGGGTGATTTTGCAGGAGCTTATGACATGCTGTGTGGTCTGACTGCCTTGGCATAACGGACAAGTGGGGTCTTCTTTCTATCCCCAACTCATCAGATTTACATAAATCAAGATATAAAATGTGTACGTGACATTGGTCCAATGCTATTTGTGGCTAGCTTTTAAAAGATAATTATAAATGTAGGTGTTGCTAGAAGACGAAAATGACCAAATGCCTTTGAGGAAAAGAAGACATTTGTAATTTGTCTTTCACGTGTAACATTATTATAATCCATCCATCTTTTAATCCACCCACATGTGAGCTATACAATGTATTAAGTGTCTCTGATTGTTGTCAGATGTCTGATAGATATAACGTCTCCCATCGTTGTTTAGACTGAACACCTGGTATTTGGTTTGATACATAATTTATTGTTAGAGAGAGAGAGAGAGAGAGAGAGAGAGAGAGAGAGAGAGAGAGAGAGTAAAGTGAGAGATCTGAGTTGATTTGTGATCGATCTAATTGGAGTGAGTGATTTCGGTCATGATGAATCGCTACGCGTTTTCGCTAGGGTGCAATGCTAAGTCTACGGGGTGGCGTCAGAGATTCCATGATTTTACCTATACATAATTGGACGGGCATAAATAATTATGCTGTCACGAATGAAAGGACTTAGGTGACATTGTATAATGAGCTTAATCATGGAGTGGAGTGAGTGTCAGTGATTAATTAAGTCTAGTAGGACGGACTTCTGGTGTCCTTAATAAGGGGCATGTACCTTTCTGGAGAGAGAGAGATAGAGAGAGAGAGAGAGAGAGAGAGAGAGAGAGAGAGAGAGAGAGAGAGTTAGAGAGATAGAAAGAGAAAAAATGTATTTCTGAGTTGGAGTTGAGTTTGTTTAACGTCCAACATCAGCACTATATAGGCTATAATATGGACGGATCCCAAGAATGATGTCTGACAGTTTTATGTGCGGCCACACACGAGACAGGGTGGAGATACCATGACTCCTTTCTCAGCCAGTCACAAGAGAGAGAGAGAGAGAGAGAGAGAGAGAGAGAGAGAGAGAGAGAGAGAGAGAGAGAGAGAGAGAGAGAGAGAGAGAGAGAGAGATGGTTTAAAGTGAGACAATTTGAGAACGCATTGCGCTAAATCGTGCCTGACGAAAATGAGCATTTTACCCATGCAGAGCTCAACCCCCGCTCCCCCCCCAAAAAAACAAAAACAAATGTTTTTCTTCAGTCTATTTGTTTGGTTTTCAGTCTGGCGTCCATGTCTCCACGCACTGTTTGGTGTGTGAGAGCACATAAAATTTTCAGACGCCAGTCTTGGGGCTCTTCCACAATGTAACATACATTTCACTGACGTTGGACGCTAAACAATAAACCAAATCAAACTTGTAATGGCGAATATGAGGGCTCTGGTGACATTCTATAATGAGCTTAGCAGTGGGATGGCTGTTAGTGATTAATTAAGTCTAGCTGGACAGACTTCTGTTGTCCCTTAGAAGAAATTACGTGACTGGCTGTATGTAAAGACAGTATATATGAGAGGAAAAAAGATAGCGCTAGTACGCAATTGAGGGACGTGATAAACATAACACATAGAGACAGAAGAGTAAGAGAGATAGATGGCTTTCTGTGCGAAATCGTGAGAGACGCAAAATGAAAATAAAGGGTCTCCATGCAAAGTTTCGGCGACACAAAAACTACAGTGTACTTCGTCTTCAGGACAATTTTCTCATCGCAATTTATGTAACGACATAAATTATACCATGAAGAGAGGACTATATTCACGGATTGCAAAACACAAGAACGTAGCTTCGCAATCTGCATTAACCACGAAGGGTCAAGTGTAATAGTTCAGTTATTGGTTTAGCGTTCATCGTCAGTACTGTTGTAAACTCTGTCCATCGTGGGTGGATCCTAACACTAAAATAATTTGCTAGTTTTAGGATACCAAAACTCATGTCTCAGCCGGTCTAATTATACTGACACCGACTCAACCAATAGGAGATAAAATGTGACACATAATGTTTTGATCATCTCTGAGAGGAGCGAACTGTCTCAAGTGGTATAGCGTTGTTCTCCAGATCGACAGGTCGGCGGTTCAAATCCTGCGATCGGCAGATCTATTTGTCCAATTTTGTCCCCTATAAATGGCAGCGTCATTGTCAGTATATGGTGGCCTACAGTGAAAGGCGTCATGATATCTCTGCTCTGTATCGTGTGTGGCAGCACATAAATTGTTAGACGTCAGTCTTGCGACAGGTCCGCAAAATAGCCTATATAGTGCTGATGTTGGAGGTTAAACCACCTCAACTCATCTTGGCCACTACACTTTGACCTTTTCGAGTTTATGTGTGGAGTAAACGTGCGTGTGGGAATCACATGTCCTTTGTTGTTGTTGTTGTTGTTGTTGTTGTTGTTGTTGTTGTTGTTGTTGTTGTTGTTGTTGTTGTTAATGTTGTTGTTGTCAATGTTGTTGTTGTTCAGGTTGTATTTGATGTTCTTCTTGTTATGCTATACAGTGCTGACGTTGGGCATTAAACCAAATTAATTCTTTTGATCTGATTTACGTTTCGAACTGGATAATTCCCGACTACAAAATAAGGTTTTCACCAATTACGAGTACGACAGTTTTCCCCTTAGGTCGAACGTGGGCTCATCAAGCTCTATATGTTAAAGTGTTCTGTGGTAGAGATAGGCTAGTTGATTGGAATTTGACTCACGCTTCGCACTAAGGTGGAACACTGTCTACGTGCAAAGGTGTGAATTGCGACCGGCAGGGCGAGACCTGGGGTGGTGGCACTACTTACTTGAGGGTTAGCATCTCTCACTCTCTCTCTCTCTGGTCACAGACACACTGACAGTCAGGACCGGTGCGAGTTACTGGAATTCACTGAGCAGCGGTTTTCCCTGTCGCATTTGTGGGGACAACATAGGTAAGGCTAGGTGTTGTTTATCCGATGTTACAATACAAAATATATTTGATAAGAGATACTGTGTCATTATTATCATTATCGTTATCGTCATCATCATCATCATCATCATCATCATCATCATCATCATCATCATCATCATCATCATCATCATCATCATCATCATCATCATCATCATCATCATCATCATCATCATCATCATCATCATCATCATCATCATCATCATCATCATCATCATCATCATCATCATCATCATCATCATCATCATCATCATCATCAAAAGGACCAAACCTACCAATAACAGCAACACTAAAGACACCACATCTACCCACAGCACAAACACGCAAGTCACAAAACTTGCCATCAAAATTAACAGTAAAACAAATACCTACCACCACCACCACCACAAGATTCCACACGTATCTACAGCAACACGGCAACCAACATCAACAAAATTAACACTAAAGACAAAAAGAAAACTAACACTAAAGGCACCACACCTACTAAAAATACCAAATCTACAAGGACCACACTTACATTAATTTTATTAGCACCAACAACATGTACCACGCACCTGTCCACAGCTATTAACGTCATGCTGAAGCAGCAACCAACACTAAAGGCACCACGTCTACTGACAATACCAAAACTACAAGCACCACACCACACCTACAATACTACCACCAACAACATATACCACGCACCTGTCCACAGCTATTAGCGTCATGCTGAAGCAGAAACCAACACTAAAGGCACCACCACACCTACTAACAATACTAAAACTACGAGCACCACACTCACATTAATTTTATTACCATCAACAACATTTACCACGCACCTGTCCACAGCTATAAGCGTCATGCTGAAAGCAGAGACCACCGTCATCCCGATGTTAAGTCCGTTGAGCAGGGAGCACATGACCTCGTACTTGTCAAACCAGCCCACCCTGAACGGGGGTAGCAGGTAGATGGCCAGCAGGACACAAACCGCTCCAACCACCAGGTCCGCACATGCCAGGCTACACACGTAGCTGTTGGCCATTGTCCGAAGACCTGGGGTCAGCCAGATGGCCAGAATGGTGCTTAGAGTAGTTAAGACTGTGGCAGTTATAAAACATGTATGCCATATTACGTTTAAATCCTTCCTCAGCATTATTTTGAAAATACATTAGAGTTCTAGGGGTTTTCTCGATCCGAGTTTTAAAAGCTTTTAGAAAGGAAAGTGTGTTTTTAGGTTATATTAAGTTTTTATAGAGAATATAAGATTTTTTTCTAAAAGTTTTCACTTATACATTGCTAGGCTCATCTTCCAATTTTGAACATTAAATTTAACATTTGGTTTAACCTACATGTGAGAGCTCGCTGTTCTTAGGTTTCTGATAGGAAAACTAAGTTTTATTAAATCTTAAAATATATATTACCCTATATAAATCATAAAAAACTGCATTAATCAAGTCTTGAAAACTGTAACTAGTTATGCAATCCTGAAATAATTATACTCTATGACGCACAAGCAAGAGTTAATGGATGCGTTCTTTCAATATCTGTGTTAATCTATTATCGACTGTCCATTAGGAATCTTTTGAAAAAGTCTAAGAAAGTTTTTCTTTTTTTTTTGTTGCTGAGGTAATGTACACTCTGTGCTTTGGTTAACAGAGGTTGATGATGAATTGGTTTAAAGTCCAGCGTCAGTACTATAATTATAGGACAGTATTTTGTGCTGCCACACACGAGACAGACGGGGATACCATCACGCTTGTTCCAGACGATCACATTAAACTGACACCGATCCAACCCCAGTAGTAGTAGTAGTAGTAGTAGTAGTAGTAGTAGTAGTAGTAGTAGTAGTAGTAGTAGTAGTAAACTTCACTACTATTTCTCTATGATAAAATATTTTTATCGAAGCAGCACATGCAGATGGTAAAAAAAGCTTAAAATAAGTAAAGCACTAAGAAACACAACTTTATATTGATTTCTTCGACGCTCTGATCAAGCTTCAACTACGAAATGTGATATGAATAATGAATAACGTGTTTCATTGGCTAATAATTTTTTTCTCTGAAATCAATTCCAATACGGGTAATTAATATGCATAAATTTGAATTGTGTTTGTTGAACCTTATGATATTGTGACTGTAAACAAAGTGCGTTTGTCACAGTGTTTGTTTCTTTTTCCTCTTGATTTCAATTTTAATATTATTATGTACAGAATGACCTGATACAATTCTTTTTTGTGCATTTTTTATAATTATACAAATACATTTTTAATATTATTGTATTGTTATGCTCTTCAATTTTCAGTACTTCCTTTAGAAAGGTTTCTGATCTTTCTAGTCCAAAAGACAAGCGTGGAGTCAGCCTGTTTTCGTGTTATAGTACTCTGCTGTAGAGAAAGGTTGAATGGTTATAAGTTACTATACAAAACTGGGATCTTTGCTAGCTTTAGCATCATATCTGATTCTTGAGTAAGGTCTAGGAGCACACCGTCTCAGTTGCAGGGGAACACACACCTTTCCGAAGTAGGGCTGGTACACGAATTATCCCAAGTGTAGGAACACATATAGGCTTAAGAATAGGTGAACACAAAAACCGCCGCAAAAGTAGATGCATACACTATCCCGAGCGTAGCTGTACTCACATACCGTCTTAAAGTTGTATATGTACGCAAATATCGCCCTTAGTATAAGTATACACATAACGCCACAAGTGTAGATACCCACACCGCCCCAAAAGTAGATGCATACACTATCCCGAGTGTAAGTGTACCGTCTTAAATGTATATACACATACCGTTTCAAGTGTAGATACACGTACACACTACTCCCAAAGTTTAAGTATATAACTTTATATTGCTCCATGTGTAGGAACACACAGATAAAATAGGAGACACCTGTAGGTAGAAACGTCCTAAGAACAGTTCCGGTACACACACCGCCTTAAGTATATGTACGCACATACTGCCCAAGTGTAGATACAAACAGTTCCCAAAGTGTAAGTATATACGTTTGTGTTGCCCCATGTATAGTAACACACGTCATTCTAATTATAGATAAAACACGGAGACACTTATAGATAAAAACATCCTAAGTACAGTACCAGTACACACACCGCCTTAAAGCCCACCCATGGAAAACACATCTGAGGCCCCCGCTCCACTGGAAGAGGAAGACACCACTATCAGGGCAATAGACCTGGGAATGTTCTTCATAGCACTGAGCCTGGCCCTGTTCATCTTGGCCGCGAACTTAAGCACCATTCTGGCCATCTGGCTGACCCCAGGTCTTCGGACAATGGCCAACAGCTACGTGTGTAGCCTGGCATGTGCGGACCTGGTGGTTGGAGCGGTTTGTGTCCTGCTGGCCATCTACCTGCTACCCCCGTTCAGGGTGGGATGGTTTGACAAGTACGAGGTCATGTGCTCCCTGCTCAACGGACTTAACATCGGGATGACGGTGGTCTCTGCTTTCAGCATGACGCTTATAGCTGTGGACAGGTGCGTGGTAAATGTTGTTGATGGTAATAAAATTAATGTGAGTGTGGTGCTCGTAGTTTTAGTATTGTTAGTAGGTGTGGTGGTGCCTTTAGTGTTGGTTTCTGCTTCAGCATGACGCTAATAGCTGTGGACAGGTGCGTGGTATATGTTGTTGGTGGTAGTATTGTAGGTGTGGTGTGGTGCTTGTAGTTTTGGTATTGTCAGTAGACGTGGTGCCTTTAGTGTTGGTTGCTGCTTCAGCATGACGTTAATAGCTGTGGACAGGTGCGTGGTACATGTTGTTGGTGCTAATAAAATTAATGTAAGTGTGGTCCTTGTAGATTTGGTATTTTTAGTAGGTGTGGTGCCTTTAGTGTTAGTTTTCTTTTTGTCTTTAGTGTTAATTTTGTTGATGTTGGTTGCCGTGTTGCTGTAGATACGTGTGGAATCTTGTGGTGGTGGTGGTGGTAGGTATTTGTTTTACTGTTAATTTTGATGGCAAGTTTGATGACTTACTCGTTGATGCTGTGGGTAGATGTGGTGTCTTTAGTTTTGATGTGGTGCCTTTAGTGTTGCTGTTATTGGTAGGTTTGGTCCTTTTGAGGATTATGTTTTTTTTGTCGGAATTGTCCCTGTAGATAAGTGTGTAAGTTGTTTTTTGTTGTTGGTGTAGATGACAGAAATGATGCTTTTATTGCAGTAATTTTTTTTGAAAGAGTGGTATTTTACTGATAATAATTATGGCACCCTTTGTACTTTTGTTGCTGGTAGGTGTAGTACCTTTAGCGTCAATATTTCTGGTAGTTGAGGCACATTTATTGTTGATGTTGTTGGTAGATTTTGTTCAATTATTGCTGATATTTTTGGAAGTTGTGGTACCTTTTGCGTTGATGTTGTTGGTAGGTGTGGTGCCTTACGTCTTTAACTCTACTTTTAAAAGATTGCAAACTTTCGAACGCTAAAACAGACTGTGGTCGAATATTCCTAATGTCAGCACTTGCAAATAAAAAAAGATCGCTCACCATAATTTTTTGGTGGATTTTGGGTTTGCATAAAAGTGATTTTTTATCAGGCTGATAGAAATGTAAAGTATCTTTCAAGTAAGATGGAAAAATGGATCTTTTAGACTTTGACACGTAATCATTGTTATCTTATAATCTACTCGAAGTTTCATTGGAAGCCAATCAAGTTCTTTTAAGGTGGCACTTTGACATTTGTATGTCCGTTTTATAATTTTAGCACAGTGATTTTGAACTTTTTGAAGTTTTCGTATTCTTTCAAAAGAGCATTGCAATAACCAATTTGGGAGATTACAAAGACAGAATAAGTTTTTTTTTGGTGGGATCTTCATCAATGAGTGATTTTAAGTAACTATTATTCTCCCCAGCTCAAGAAAACACTTTTCTCCAATTTAAGAAACAACTTTATCCATAGTTAAATTTTTATCTAAAACGAACCGACATTTATAACTTCAGATGAGTTTTTCCATAACATTCCGATCTAAGTTGCGTTTCTTCGAAATTGGTTTTAAAATTGCTTGTTAAAAACACAAGTCATGGAACATTACCAAAATTCAGAGATTTAATTTGTTATACTAGTAATACTGGGCAAAAAAACTCTATGCATTCAAAGGAAAGCTCTACAGGCAAAGAATCTAATTGACTAAATTTCTTTGGTGCTTCAAAAATAATTTGTATAACTTCATTTTCGCTAACTGTTCTGAATTTCGAAATCAGCTGGTTAAAAATATTATTGTCTTGTTGTAGACATGGATTATGCGTTGGTGTTTTCTGTTTATATTGGTATCACCACTGCGGCTTTTATCTCCTTCGTGCACTCTTCTAACGCTCTCTTTGAATTGGTAGCCATTTCTGCTAGTTATTTTTAATTAAAAAGTGATCAAGAAATAGTATTGCGTCGTGGGTTTTTTCTAGATATTACTACATGAATGCAGGAAATTGTCTATTGCACAAAATTAATTATCTTTTTTTTTTGACAATCACGATATACGTGTTTTAGTAAAAATGTATTGGGTTTCATTTTTACTATATCTCATGCCCAGATCTCCAATTTGCACTAGTCATTTTTTTCAACTTTAGAATAAATCTTTATTCTGTTCCTCAACTTTGGATCACGTTTTTTAGTCTTTTCCGTATGGTCCATCTTTTCAATAGCTGTTTGATTTTGCACAAACGTTTTACTTTTCAAATTCGCCAGCTGGTTGTCTAAGCTATTAATCTTTTTGTTTTTCTATTACTCCTACTCTAATGTATTTGAATTAAAACCAAGTCAACACGCAGTTAGGTTTTGCTTTTGGTTTTTGCTTGTTTTGTTTGTGTTTTATTTCATTTGTTTTTGCTTTTTTTTTTTGTTGCTACAGATACATCTACATCACGAAGCCCTACTTCTACCAACGCAAGATCAACTTCCGGGTTATAGGGGTTTCCGTGACCTCCGTGTGGCTCGCCGGCCTCGTTGTGGCGTTCCTGCCCCAGTTTATAGCGACGTATCACCCACAATGCCACATCACCGGCAGACTTCCGGTGTGGTACCTATTCTACCTCTGCACTTTCTGCTACATCCTGACATGCGCAGTAAATATCGCGCTCTACTCCATCATTTTACAGGTGGCCCACAAACAGCGCAAGGCAGTTGTAGCTATCAGGGCGTCGGTTCAAACCCCGGAGCCGGGAGATGGTAGCAGGGCGAATTCTAGAGGTAAGAGGTCTACAGTGTTTGAGTTGGTGGGTTTAGGTATGGGGGTGGAAGTGAAGAATGCAACAAATCTTTCAGTAGCCATCAACAATAAGCTTATTTAGAAGGACCTTTTTATAACATATTATGCAGCAACGTATACAACGAAATTAGCCTTTAATGAATCTCATGGGGACAACTCGAGAGTTCACTTTTATCCCAAATGTATATCAAACAGAAACTGTAAAAAGAAAAAAAAATGGTAATTGGGATTTTCGAAAAAAGTTGATATGAAGGCACACGTTTTAAGTTAAACATTTTAATAGAGTTAAACATATTTTACGTCATATTTATATTTTCTCCTCTTTGTCTACAACACATAATTACACACATCTCTCTACCAGGCCCCAAACAAATCATCTCCAAAGGCAGCATGAAGAGCATCAAGTTCTTCCTCACCGTGTTCGGCTGCTTCTTCTGCTGCATCACGCCCATGGTGCTGATCCTAGCCCTGGACATTTACGTGCCGGTACCAGCCCCCATCTATAGACTCTTCAACGTCCTGGCGCTCATCAACTCCGCCATGAACTTTCTCATCTACGCCGGCATGAACGCCCAGTTCAGACGAGCCATTGTGCGCACGTCGCCGCTATGCCGGGGCTGTGCTTGGATTTTCTGCCACAGCAGGATGAAGAATAGCGGAGTGGAAGTGGAGACAACCACTGCTTGGTGAGAAACCATGGAGTACGAGGACTAGAGCGATTGCTGTCAATGTAAAGTTTTAGTAAAAGTGGAGGCGAGTACTGCTTGGTGAAAAACCATGGAGTACGGGGACTAGAACGATTGTTGTCAATTTTAAGTTTTAGTTAAAGTGGAGGCGAGTAATGATGACTAATGCTTGGTGAAGAAACAATGGAGTACGAGGAATAAAGCGCTTGCAATCTATGTAAAGACAGCCACTATTTGGTTACAAAATGGAGTACATGGGCTAGAGCGCTTGCTGTGCTTGTAAAGCTTTAAAGTAGAGATGACAAATGATTGGTGAAAAACAATGGAGTACAGGGAATAGAGCGCTTGCTATCCATGTAATGCGTTACATTAATTGAAGACGACCACTGCTTGGAGAAAAATCAAGAGAGAACGAATACTAGAGCGCTTGCCATCCATTTAAAACTCTTGTTAGAAGAGGTCACTACTGCTAGGTGAAAAACCAATGAAGTACGGGGAGTATAACGTTTGCTTTCCATGTAAATTTTTGATTAAAAGTGGAGAGATCTACTGTTTGGTAAAAAAAAAAAACCACTGGGGTACGGGGAATGGTGCGATTGCTTTTCATGTAAAACTCTAGGTAAAGTGAAGACGACCTCTGCTTCGTGAAAAATCACCGGAGTACAAGGAATGGAGCGCTTGCTAATATTGTAAAGCTTAAGTTGAAACGGAGATGACTATTGCTTGGTAAACAAGACAACGGGTGTACGGGAAATGGAGTGTTTGCTGGAGAAAAAGATGCTGAGGAAAGTTTTAAAAAAAGAACTATCTATGTACAGTGTAAGGAAAAAATATAATTTAGTGATATGATCACAACTTGCCGAAACCACAGAGTGCAAAGAATAGAGCGCTCGATGGAGGAATATAGCTGGGGAAATAAACTATCGGTATGAAACCCTACAGGAAATAAAATCATTCAAAGGTGGGCAACCGCAGCTTCCTGAAAAAAAAACAAAGTACGAGAAATATGATGCTCGAACTGGAACAAAAAAATCTTTATGTTGAGGGATAGGAAGAAAAAATAACAACAGTTAAAATAATAATAATAATAATAATAATAATCAAAATATATTTTAACATTTATATAGCGCACTTCCATGAACGTTCATGGTTAATGCGCTTAACAATTTCCGTTAATACAATGGCAAAATAAAATATAACCATATGTAGATGCTGAGGAAAGTTTTAAAAAAAGAACTATCTATGTACAGTGTAAGGAAAAAATATAATTTAGTGATATGATCACAACTTGCCGAAACCACAGAGTGCAAAGAATAGAGCGCTCGATGGAGGAATATAGCTGGGGAAATAAACTATCGGTATCAAGCCCTACAGGAAATAAAATCATTTAAGGTGGGCAACCGCAGCTTCCTGAAAAAAAAAACAAAGTACGAGAAATATGATGCTCGAACTGGAACAAAAAAATCTTTATGTTGAGGGATAGGAAGAAAAAATAACAACAGTTTAAAGGTATCTTTAGTACAAGATTCACAGAAGCCAAGTGGTGTCTCTCACCTTAAAAGTTGCCAAAAAAATCCCCCGAACAATCGATATGCTTGTTCCTAAAACCCAGTACCCTGCTGGGTAAGCTGGTACAAACAGGAAGTGCCAGGAGAGGATTCTGCGAGTGTCTTCGTTATAAGGTTTTGCATTTTAACCCAGTTATTTTACTATCTGACCTTGTTTCTTTGTTGTCAGACAGTGCACTGAACGTTTCCCTTTACACATTAACATCTTTTGTATTATTATATTGTGATAACAATGCTGGAGTCTTGGCGTTGTTCGTTATTTTACAGTTTTCTTCTCATGTAAATACAAATTAACTTGTGATACAATAATAGTAATAATAATAATAATAATATTTTGATAATGTCTCTTTCAAAAGTTACCAAAAGGGATTCGTTTGATATATTTACAACAGCCACGCGTTCAATTTCTAGTATTTAACATTAAATGTATGACTAAACCACAGTCTAATAGACTGATGTGAAACCTTCATGTATTATACTTGAGACAACCATGAGACTTTCGGTAAAACAGTATTATTTTCGGAACTTTCTTACAACTTTTGTGAGATAACCATAAACTTGTTGTTACAAATCGATTAAATTTAATAACGCAATAATATAATTATCTGTATTTGTCATGTACATTTACTAACACAATAATACAACTTTTGTAAGACAATAATATTATATATAGGTTGTGTAAGTCACGTGAGATAAGCATGCAATGTACGTAAGAAAATCATACAACTTTTGCTACATCCTCAAACCAATTTAGGGACACGATACATATGTAACCTAAAGGTAACTTTATTAAGACAATCTGTAATTTTGGATGAAACAATATTTTTATGTACAGTAATTGACGTGACACAATCTAATTTAAATTATCTTATTACAGCGATAATGTAACTTTTGTTAATAATTGTTATTTGGTAAGCTTCCTGTACATTACGGTAAAGTCATGTATGTTACATGAGAAAATCGTATAACTTATGTGAGAAAATCATGTAACTCAGGTGAAATAATCATTTAAGTTACGTGAGACAACCATTTACATTACGTCATACAATCATGTAAGTAACTGACGTGAGACAATCATTTACATTACGTCAGACAATTATGTAAGTCACTGACATAAGACAATGATTTACATTATATGCGACAATCATAAAATGTACGTAAGACAATCTTTTAACTTACGTGTGACGGTCATATCTCTACATAAGACAACTATGTCCATACGTCAGAGAGTCGTTGAACGTAAGTGAGACAATCATGACATTAACGTTAGACAATCTTTTAACTTATGTGAGATGGTCATATCTCTACATAAGACAACTATGTACACACGTTATACAATCATGAAACGTAAGTGAGACAATCATGACATTTACGTTAGACAATCTTTAACTTACGTGAGACGACCATATTTTTACGTGAGAAAATACGTGAGGCAACCATGCCACTTACGTGAGAAAATCATGTACCTAATTTGAGACAGTCATGAGTTTTGCTACGTTGTCGATTAACTTAAACGTAACCTTGCGTAAACCTATGTGAGTTCCAATTATGTGTAAGCAACCATCTAACTTTTGTTACCCGATGTTTACCTTCAACTAACTTTATTGAGACAATCATGTAAGTTTCGTGGAACAATGTTTTTATGTAAGCTTCTTTCTATAACTTTTACGAGACATGTATGTATTTTGAGTAATCTTTGTGACACAATCTTGTGAATTTGTTTATTACTTTAATGAGATAATGTTGTAACTTTGTTGAAACAATGCTAAAGTAAAGGTTTTTTAACTGACGGGAGAGAAAGTAATTCAAATAAATAATGTGATACAAACATGATCGTTATGTTACATAGTGATTTTAATTAAATGAAACAATCAATCTCCATCTTAAAGTTTATTACTTTTTTTTTCAACATTTGGCGGACAATAAAATGATACTAGACTGACAGTTCCGAACTAGGAACAGATTGAAAGACAGAGAAAGAAGTTGGGCTCTGGAATTTGTTTCCAGCAAAAGGGTATATTTTAAAAGTGTTACAAAGAAGTATAACAATGTACAATCTGTAGATTTGCATGAAGGGCTATTCCTTGCAGTGAATGTACACAGCTCTGTAGACCTAACAAACCCGTCTTTCCATATTCAGAGACATGAAAGTCCTTTACGCTTTTAATTGATTCATCAAAAATGTCTCATTTAGATATTGAAACAAATTTAGGGATTGAACCCGGACCCACTGCTTTTAATACCAGACCTCTTGTGACTAAGTTCCCTGGATCATGGGTCGTAAAACTGAGATTTTAACTTGCTACCATGCACTCGCTACCTTAAGCCATCGAACGTCATAGATGAGCTTATATAACTGCCACTCTCTCTCTCTCTCTCTCTCTCTCTCTCTCAACCTTTGAATGTAATTACACTAAATGAAAATTAATGAAGTTGTCTCCCATTGACAATATTGCCGTCAAACGTTACGCGAACGATGCAATATCGAGAAAGTAAATACGTATAATTATTTGCATGTACCTCGCATATATTGTAATTAAACTGGGGCTTGATCGATCCCCGTCTGTTCTGAAATAGAAGCCTACGCCAAGACAACACAGAAAGTTTGCGTTTAACGGGTCATCCACAGAAAAACGAATGGACAGAACTAACACATCGCTTCTTAAAATGAGGCCGTCATCTTAAAGTTCAATTTCACTATTTGTTTGGTCGTGTGGCTTTTATCAACAGATGAATGGTGTTTACTGGGCTAGGGTAAATATCACACAGCCAGTAACATTAATCTAGAAAAATCGCAGGTTATGTTTGTTCTGTGTCTGCCAGATCAGCAATTCTTATAATAAAAAAACCATGATCAAAAACAAGGAAGAAGGAAACAAAACAAAAAAATTTAACAACAAAGCTAAATAAAACAAACAGTAGACAAAAAAGTAATACCAACAACTACAATACCAAAAAAACGTTACAGTAATGCTAATAATGATGATATTATTTATCGTCGCTTTTTTCTTCTTCTTGTTTTGTTCTCCTTTGAACTTTAAACAATTTTCAACACTTTGTCACATTGAAAAAGAACTAAGAGCCAGATCAGTTTACGTTTTAAACCTATCACTGCGGTGTTCTTGTTACGGATTTTAAGACGCCATTTCTTGTTGCCTGGTGTAACATTAATTTTTGTTGTTCGAATAATATGCCGATAGTAGAATGTAATTTTTTTGCTATGGAATAAACAGGTTATTTTCGGTTTTTGGAATACGATAATAATTTATAGATATATCTTTTGACCGGAATAAACATTTTTGTTTAAATTTTATGTGTTTTCTGTGTAAGAGAGTTTTCTTTTCTTATTCTTTTTTTTGTGCAATAAGATTATTATTGCAAAATTATGTAAATTCTTTTTGTGTACTGAACATATTTTTGTAGAATGTAATGTCTTTTCCGTGAAAACAAACAGGCTGTTTTTTGCTTTATTGTTTTTTGGGGTTTAATTTTGAAAAACAATCCGGATTTTACAATTATATATGCATTAATCGATATCACATAGAGAGACAACATTTTTTTTATTAAAATATAAAACGTCAACATTTGTATAACGAATGTACCGTGTAAATTATCTCTAAAAAAAAAAAAAACTCACAAAAAAACAACAACCGAACAACTGTATCCGAAAACCCGCCCCTTAGTTTTCCCCGCCTTTCCCACTAATTAGGAAGAAAAACTCTTATTAACCTCCTTTTTACATACATTAACATGAACACAGGCCTAGCCCTAACAAACCTCCTGGAAACGACGCCAATCTTAAGATTCGTCAAAAATGTATTTCCGATTTCGCCCCCTACTGGTTGGGTCGGTGTCAGTTTAATATTACCGGACGACACAGATATCTAGGTCTCCCAGCCCTATCTAGTGTGGCGCGGCACTTACAATTGTCAGACACCATTTTTGGGTCTGGTCCACAATATAGCCTATACAGTGCTGACGTTGGACATTGGAAAAAAAAACGAACAAACTATGAACAAACAATGCCACTATCTTAGTCAGAGACTGAACCCACAACTACGATCAGAATAGAGGCATGTCTCATGTTGCGCTCTTTGAACTGGTCACCTGTTTTATCCAAGTTCTATATTACCACCCTGTGTTTGATGTTTGAAAACAGCTTTCTTGTATGTATGTGTATGTGCGTATGAGAGAAAGAGAAAGAGAGAGAGAGAGAGAGAAAGAGATAGATAGAGAGAGAGAGAAATAGAGAGAGAGAGAGATAGATAGATAGAGAGAGAGAGAGATAGATAGAGAGAGAGAGAGATAGAGAGAAAGAGAGAGAGAGGAGATAGAGAGAGAGATAGAGAGAGATATTTTTTTTCTTTTTTTGTTGTCTTTTTTTTGGCTTCATGTCGTTTTTTTCCCTTTCCTTTTGTAATAAAACCAAAAGGTTTTGTTGTGTGAAATTACCAGTGTTGAGTTGTTTTTTTTCATTAGTCTAAGTTCTTGTCTGTTTTGTCGGTGAAAATCTGTAATTATTTATTCCATGGTGGCGATAAAAAAGCTATAGCTAGGGTATTCCAGGAAAAATAGATTTTAATCTACAACCAATTGCTTTCTATTATTATTTTTCTATGCTGTTGTGTATGATCTAAACTACTTGCATACAGATTACCACAACAGGGTGGGCAGAAAATAGTTAAATTGTTTTTACATGTGGAATTTCAATTATTATGTTGTTGTTTTTTTTACGAAAGCGTGTACAAGGAGCACCATAATTGGCATCGCCTAGGATACAATGTACAAACATGACGTAGCTAACACATCGTCGTAAGTCTTCTTATTCTTATATGGGCGTGGACCTTTTAAAAAAGCGAACGTAACTAGATTCTAAAAGTCTAGATATAGATCTAGTTCTCTAGATCGTATTGAACTATTTTCTTCTCTTAAATGAAAGCTTGGAAAGAAGTAACATAATTCGAATCTAGCTTCAAGAGCATTAACAATTCAAAGATATCGAGTATAATCCATATCTGGTTTAAAACCATCATAGAAAACAGCGGCTCTAAATACTTCAACATTTCCTGTGATTGTAGCCCACAAGTTAACGGATAATATCATTCAAAATATGTATTGAGTTTTATTACATGAGAAAACCTTTTTACGTACTTTTTAAACTATATAAATTATCAAAACTGAAATGTCTTATCTTGTAAAATACTAGTTGAGAGCTCGTTCTTTGAACGGAAAAATCATTTATAAAAATAAAGATCAAAGCGCATATTACAAAGAAAGTAATTTGGGATCGGATACCAAAATAATGATTGTAATATTCCAGAAAGTAAATAGGATATAAACAGGTTTTGAGCGAACATTGTATCAGATCAAAACAATTTTTTTTTCGCAGTGATAGAGAAACTGCCATAATATTATATTATTGTTCAATGAGCAGGATAATATACGGTCTATTGCTAGTAATCCGCGGTCGAAAACAAATCTTCTTCTTCTTCTTCTTCTTCTTCTTCTTCTTCTTCTTCTTCTTCTTCTTCTTCTTCTTCTTCTTCTTCTT